>WEIV01010365.1:0-34423 GCA_013390005.1 Calyptomena viridis | reverse complement strand
TGAAATAAATATATATAAATAAAAATAGAGTTTAAATTAAGTAATGCTTATGTATAAATATACCTTAAAATATATGTAAGTTAATACCTATAAGTATATAAATAGAAATAAAGCTTAAATTAAAGCTGTGTCAGAAGATGGTTTGTGATGGGAGACTTCTGGTTAAATCCAGAAGTGCCCAACCTCTGGATCCAGGAACACCAGGGCCAGTGGGATCCATCCCTGGAGGTCACCTGGATGGGGTGAGTTCCCAGCTGGATGTTTCCCAGATTATTTGCAGTAAGGAAAGATGCTGATGTGGGTGGGCATGAGCCAGCTCAGCCACATCTGCCATGAGCGTGTGTCCTGCTCAGGGCACGTGCTGGGCACCAAATTCCAGTTTTAATTATAATCCCATGCCTGGGATTGCTCAGCAAACTCCCACTGCTGCCAGCACGTGGTGGGATCCAAACTCTGTAATTCTCCTCTGTAGGATAATGACTTATTGTCTTGTTCAGCATTCCTCCAGGTGGGAAAATACAGCCTGGCTCCCACTCCTCTGGCTCCTGACCCTCTTTGCATTCCATGGGGCATCCCAAGGGCAAAGCTTTGCACATCTCCACGGAGCTGAGTGTTTTTGGGGTGATATGTGCAAAAAACAGAGGGAGAAAGGATAGAGGAGCCTGAACGTAGACAACCAGCTGCAGAGGAGACTCCAAAACTTCTTCCAGGCTTAGGCATGTCCCATTATCTCCTTCCTATGGAAGCATCATGGAATCCCAGAATGGTTTGGGTTGGAAGGGATGGGGCAGCCACAGCTTCTCTGGGCAACCTGTGCCAGGGCCTCCCCACCCTCACAGCCAACAATTCCATCCCAATATCCCATCTATCCCTGCCCTCTGGCAGTGGGAAGCCATTCCCTGTGTCCTGTCCCTCCATCCCTTGTCCCAAATCCCTCTCCAGCTCTCCTGGAGCCCCTTTGAGCACTGGAAGTGGCTCTGAGGTCTCCCTGGATCCTTCTTTTCTCCATCTGAACACCCCCAGCTCTCCCATCCCATCTTTTCCCAATCCAAGGTGTATTTCAGAGCTCTCCAACCCTTCTGCAGCCTTTCACCAATGCAGTGGGATGGCTCCATGCCCAAGTCAGAGCTTTTCCAGGTCAGTTCCCACATGTCTGCTGAGCAGTTTAGAGCAGACGGGTTTTTTCCCCACTCCTGGTTTTTTCAGCCCCAGTGAGGGACCCCTGGCCCTGCTCCAGCCCCTCAGTGGTTTCAGTGGTACAATGGACAGTGGGATTTGCTTTCCCAGAAAGCTCCTTCCCACCTGGAAGTGACTGCAGCCACCCCAAAGTACCAGCTTAATGGGAAATGGTCCTAACATTCTGTTTTTCATTGCTCCCCATATTCCCATGGCTTAAAACACACACTGGGATGCTCCTCATTTTAAATGGTTTTTAAATTATTCAGGCTGGTCCTGAGCAGGGAAAGGGGAGGGATTTGCTGTGAAAAGGAAATACTTTGGCCAAAATATCTTTAAAAATTCAGTGCCTTAAATGTAGGCTTTAAAATTTCCAGCCTGATGTGTAAATAAATGCCTTGACTCTTGGATTGCTCCTATGGAAGTGGGAAGACCTGGCCTCTTACCTACATGCTTAAATAGGGGCTTACATGCTGTTTTCTATTTCTGTTTATTTCTATTATTTATATATTATTTATTATGTATGTTGTGTTATTTTAATTATTTATTCTTCTGTTTTGTTTTTTTCTATTATTCCTGTTGATATTATTTATATTTAATGGGTGGAAATGGTTCTAGAGTCTGTCACAGCCTCTGCCAATGCTTGTATTTAGATTTGAGTGATTGTGCCTGGGAAATTCCACACTTTATCCAAATGTTGTGCTACCTTTCCAGCCAAGGACAGTGCTTGTTTCCAACAGGCTTGCAGGAAAAATGTTCTCTACTTGATTTTTAACCATTGCAGAGCAGGAAAATCAGATGAGGGAGATATTGCACGTTGCTGGATGTCGTTCCTAATGGAAGGATATTCTTTTTTTCCCCCCTTTTTTCCCCCTTTTTTTCCATCCTGCTGTTACAAAAGTGGTCCATTTTCTCCCCAGACATCAGGCATCCAGAAGAACTCTCCCTTTTGAGGAAACCCAGAGATCCATCAAAGAAAAAAAAGAAGAAGTTGGATGATCAATGTGATGACGACGCCTTCGAGCTGGAGGGTCCTCTGATCACTCCAGGGTCCGGTGAGCCAGGAAAAAAAAAATGGGAGAGGGGGGAAATGACACAGCAATGTCAGTCTGATTTAATTCCTTAAGGTCTGTGTGAGAAACAGACCCCAAATAAATGGCACAAGTCCTGCAGGGCTGCAGCACTCGGTCACGGATGCATGTCTGGAGCTGTCACGCATTTCTGGGAGCAGAACAACACCAGGCTTCATAAAATAAACCAGAACCCAAGTGGGACCACTTTAACACTCAGATCGTGTTACTGAGAGGTTTTCTTAAGGAAAACCGTTCCTAATGTGAAATTCCAGGTGTGTTTTAGGCTGCACCACTGTCCTACTCTGTATTTACAGCCCAGCAGGAGCAGTGTTTTATTAATTGCATGAGTGTTGCCTGAAGGGTGTAGCTATGGATTGTAATGATTAAAAAAAGCCCTTTTATTGCTGGGAGGGTAGTTTGCCAGTCTGGATTCCTGATCCAGAGCAGCACTGAGAAGAGAATCCCTGATGGAGTAACATCCCTGATGGAGTAACATCTCTTGCCTCAGGCAGCAAATTGATGGAGGTGTTTGCAGGCAGAGGGTTTTTCAGCTCTGCTCTGTGGCTGCTGGAAGTCTGGTGTTTGAAGGCAAATGGCAGGAGTTTAAACCATCATTTTGGCCAAGTGGGAGCACTTTATCCCAAATAGATTTGTGGAGTCAGTGCGTTGCCAGGCGGGTGAGACAGGTCTGGCTGCCAAAGCTTGGGTTTAAATCCAGCCATCCAAGGGTAGCAGGGCAGCTTGAATTAAAAAAAAAATACCTTGGGATTCAGTCAACTTGTATTAATTGGTGTTAACTGAAGGGAAGGTCCTGGAGTGTGGTTTATGCCAGTGGTGGCACTGGGTTTGAAGGTAGAAAGGTTTTAGCACCACGGGCTCCACATCAAAGCATCAGCACGGGTCTTTGCAAGGGAAAAATAATCCTTCTGCTCTGATCCTGCTCTTTCTCCTCTCAGCTACTTAAAAAGGCTTCTGGGCTAGTCCTCTCCCACTCCTGGCTCAGGAAATATTCCCTGCATCAGGCAAGGCTCCAGCCAATTTTCATTTCCATTTGGCATTTTCATCTTGAAAGTCTGTAATAGGTCTTTCCAAAAGCCAGTGTTCACGGAGAGCATCTCTGTTGGATTAATAGGAAATACTTGGCCTGCTTTGGGGGAAATGTAGGCAGAAGACAGGGTTTATTTTAGCTGTTTATTGCTTTTTCAGTGAGTCACTTTGCTGGTTTTGCTTTCCTTGTGAATGAAATCACTTTGCAGCAGGTTGAACTCCTGCAAGTTCAGGTGCCATTAGATAAAAGTTGTGGTTTTAATCTGAATAAACTGTTTCAAACGTTGTTCCAGCATCAGTCTGTGTGCTGAATGCTTCTGGAAAACGAGGTAATAATTCAGGAGGGGCTGATTTCAGTGTGTGGAGATGTGCTGGGTGTGTTTTGTCACTGAGCATCCCAAACCTGGCAGTGAAATCATTGAAATCCTGGTTGGCAGAGCTGCCAATGCACCCACAGGCCGTGTTGCCCAACACTTTCCATTAGAACCTGCATTCACTTGTTTATATAAATTAGCCAAATTTGTCACTGTTTCTGCTGGAACTTTCCATGGCATTCCCTGCCCTGGGCAAATGTTTGAAGGGGAGCTCCTTCTGAGGTGTTTCAGGCATTTGGAGAAGGTGATGAGGAGAAGAGTGAAGGCGAAGCTTTGTTCTGGTGGAGCAAACAATCAGAGGAATGTGGGGGGATATCCATGAAAAAACCTGCCCAGGTTGGGGCAAGGAGTGGGATTTTGTTTTGTTGGTCCAGTTGATGCTCAGCCCTGTCTGGCTGAGCCACGTGAAGGCTGAGACTGACACGCTGTGAGGACGGATAGGGAGAGTATCCTTTGGGATGTGGTTCATGGATGGAGATGGTGGTTTATTGCTGGTTCTTGGTGGGCTGCTCTGCTCCAGTGTTGTAACAGCCCATGGGGAGAGCCCCTTTCTGCTGCTTTAATATCCATAGATTCCTAGGATATCTCAGGTTGGAAGGGACCCTAAGGAGCATCGAGTCCAACTCCCAAAGTGTAAGTACCTGGTCTAAGTACCTGGCAAATCATCCCTGGCCTTCTCCTTGCAAACATGAAGCTTGAAGGTGGATATCTCCATCCTTTGACCATTTCTGCTGCTCTTTTTTGCTCATGCCTGGAGCTCTCTTGATGGAGGTACCCACTGATACTCACTGGTCCCATCCAGACTGGGATGCTGGCAAAACCAGCAGGAGCATTAAAAGCATCCTGGTGGTTTTCTTCTTTCATGGTTTTCACTTAGATTTTCCATTCTGTCAGGCAGTTTAGAATCACGTTTCTGGATTATTTGGAGTTTCCTGGCCATGATGTTGGCTGTCATGGCCGTGATGCTGCTGAGTCACACCATTCTTCCTGCTCCTTGGGGTACCCATCATGGAAAATGAGGGTTTGAACAGGAGTTTTATTGGTTTGGTCTTGGACTTTGTGCCATTCCTTGTGCAACAAGGGAGGAGGGATGGTTTAAAGTGAGGAGCTGGAGCGTGGCCCGAGGTGGTGGTTTGGAGCAACAAGAAGTGGCTCCAAAAGACCTTGTTTGTGGCATCTCAACCCTGTCAGCATCTTCAACACCCTCAGCTGTGCTCTGGGAGAAGGAGTTTGGATTTTGTGTGTCTGAACAGGCTGGTGATTTAAAAAGGACACAGCCCTTTCCCAGAAATCCAGTTTGCTCTTGGACCTTCCAGGTCCAGGTGGTCAGTTTTGTGTCCAGCAGATGCTGCTGAATGAGCTCATTGCCCAGTGTAGGCACAAAGTGGAATTCCTGGCATTAGGATACAGTGGTTGATCCTCCCTTACTTTGAAAATCTGGATTTTTATATTAATGTAAAAATCAGTGTTCCTGTGAGATGAATAGGGCCTGTTTCTTAGAATAGTTTGGGTTGGAAGGGCTTTAAATCCCATCTTATTCCATGGGTAGGGACACCTTCCAGTAGACCAGGTTGCTCCAAGCCCCATCCAACCTGGCCTTGGACACTTCCAAGGATGGGGCAGCCACAACCTCTCTGTTTAGCTCTCAGCTGTTTTGGAATATGAGACACCAAGCTGGATTTACTTATTTCTCTTCAAATGATTAATTTTAAAAGGTCTGGGTGAGTTTTTTGCCTGCTTTGGGTCCCTATGAGCTGTAAAGGCCTGGGAATAACGTGTGCTTTGGGATCAGTTTTGCACCACATCGCACCACTCGCTCAGCACATTAATGCCAAATTTGTGTGGCCATCTCAGCAAGCTTTTCCATCCGGGAAATGCCGTGTTTCCCTGCCCGGCTGTTCTTGTAACGTGGATAAAATAACGGGAAGTCACTCTGGTTGCTTTGCTGCCGAGTCCACCAGCGCCGCTGCAAACACTCCATGTGGGTGGTTAAACCTCACCTGTGCTGTTCTGCTTTCCTCTAAAAATGCCCATTTTTGGCTTCTGTCCTTTCCTGCTCTCCGGGTGACTTTCTCTCGCCTTCTCACTTCCCTCCTTTCTTTTCCCTCTCCATAGGCACCGATATTCTTTACATCGGCCCCGTCAAAGGTGAGCTCCACCTCAGTAGGACTTTTGCCCTCCTCCTCTGGTCTCTTTGGCTCCACCCTTAGTTTATTTTCCTGCTCCTCTAAAACCTTTGACTTCCAAAATCTTTAAGGTAATACCGGTAAGTCGGGGGCCACTCATGTCTGAGGTGCCACAGAAACTCAGGGGGCAGGATTTCCCCGCCATGGGAGACCTGTGTCTGTTCCCATCATGTGGGCTGGAATGAGTTTTCCATCAGTTTTGCTCTTGGAGAAGAGCCGAGAGAGAGGAGAGGGACAGCTTTTCGTGGGAGAACAAGCAGCGCGGTGTTTTCCCATTGTGGAAAGATAATGGTAAAACAAGGGAACATATTTCATCCTCTGGCTTGAGTTGGCTTGGTTGGGAGCAAGCAGGGCTTGGCTCTAAGTTAACTCCTGGCTTTTATTCCCCTTACTGGTAGGAAATATCTATTCAAGCCCAGGACTGTATAGCAAAACGATGACGCCGACCTACGACGCCCACGACGGCAGCCCCCTGTCACCCACCTCCGCCTGGTTCGGTGACAGCGCCCTGTCCGAAGGGAATCCGGGAATCCTGGCCGTGAGCCAGCCCGTCACCTCCCCGGAGTCCTTAGCCAAAATGTACAAGCCCCAGACGCTGCTCGACAAGGCCAAAATCAACCAAGGGTGAGTTCAGGAGTCAAGGGTTTGGGGCTGGTTTTGCCGGTTTGAAGTTGGGTTCTCAAAGGCGCCGTCGCGGCTCCGCCGGAGCGTTCTGTGTGTGTGTGTTATTCCATGTTGGCAATTTACAGGTGGCTGGATTCGTCCCGGTCCCTGATGGAGCAGGAGGTGAAGGAAAATGAGGCTTTGCTACTCCGGTTCAAGTACTACAGCTTTTTTGACCTGAATCCAAAGGTACAGAGCTCCTTGTTTCACTTGAGTCTTGCAGGCAAAGGCTTGGAGCAAAGGATGCCTGGATCTTGTAACGTGCTTTTGTGTTGGCAAATCTTGCAAAAAAAAAAGAAAATTTGAGTGAAAACCCAGGTTTTCCTGCTCCCACGTACCAGTTTCCTAATTTTTAGGTGTTGCTAGAGATGCTTTAAGGGTTCTTGGAGCCGCTTCGCTTCAGTGGCAGAGGATTTGCAGTCTCAGATTGAAGCGCTTTGTTGAGATGAGAGATCCCAGAATGGTTTGGGTTGGAAAGAACCTTAAAGCTCATCTTGTTCCAACCCCTGCTGTGGGCAGGGACACCTTCCACTGGATGAGGTGGTTTGTTTGCCCTGGGCTCCTACGTTTTCCAACCATTCCATGTTGTTGTGCTGTGCCGTAGTACGACGCGATCAGGATCAACCAGCTGTACGAGCAGTCCAAGTGGGCAATTCTGCTGGAGGAGATCGAGTGCACGGAGGAGGAGATGATGATGTTTGCAGCACTGCAGGTGGGACACAGACACTTGTGGTGTGGGTTAAATGTAATTTTGTGCCTTTGCAGATTTGTCTGTTCATTATTATGCTGATGAGTGAAATCATGGAATCCTGGAGTGGGTTGGAAGGGACCTTCAAGACCATCTCATTCCACCCCCTGCCACGGGCAGGGACACCTTCCACTATCCCAGGTTGCTCCAACCTGGCCTTGGACACTTCCAGGGATGGAGCAGCCACAGCTTCTCTGGGCAGCCTGTGCCAGGGCCTCCCCACCCTCACAGCCAAGAATTTCTTCCCAATATCCAATCTAAACCTACCCTTCTTCAGCTTAAAATCTTTTGGTTTAAGCCTCACCTTTTTTTTTGGTGGAAGCTTGGTCTTACGCTGGTAGAAGTTGGATCATTTCCCATCTCCTAATCCTCACTTGAGTTTATTAGATAATTTAAATACTTGCTGCTGATTATTTCTCATGGAAAAGAACTTGACCTGCTTTTTACTAAACATGTTTATATCTATCTTAACTTTTACTTTTGCCCTTCTTTAACCCTCCCTGGTACATACACAGGGTTACTGAACTGTGCCTTTCTGGCTCTGTGCCCCCCAAACAGCTGGGGATAATCTGTGGGTTTCCCAGAACTCTTTATTTATCTGTTTTATGAAATACTCAGTGTGATTTGGCATAAATGCTACACCTGCTATTGACTTCTGTGGGACGGATGGCAAACTTTTATTCCATGTGGTCTGGCACGACTCATCACTGTAGGATGCAGGAATATCCCCCTCAGGAGCAGAGCTGTCTGCTCCAAGGGCCCCTCCCAGGAACAAAAGAGTGAAAACAGAAATGTAATTGCTCAGTTTACATCTGAGCATTCCAGAGTGGGTTGGGCACAGTCCTTCCTGTGAGATTTTAGGGATGTTTTGGTTTTCTGGGGTAAAAACAGATGCAAAGACATGGAGTCACAGAGTGATTTGGGATGGAAGGGACCTTAAAGATCATCTCAGTCCACCCCCTACCATGGGCAGGGACACCTTCCACTATCCCAGGTTGCTCCAGCCTGGCCTTGGACACTTCCAGGGATGGGGCAGCCACAGCTTCTCTGGGCAACCTGTGCCAGGGCCTCCCCACCCTCACAGCCAACAATTCCTTCCCAATATCCCATCTAACTGTGCTCTCTGGCAGTTTGAAGCCATTCCCTCTTGTCCTGTCCCTCCATCCCTTGTCCCAAGTCCCTCTCCAGCTCTGTTGGAGCCCCTTTAAGCCCCTGGAGGGAACAGCCCCATCCATGAGCAGAGTGTCTTGGTTTGCACTGGGCAAGGCATTGCCAGAGGTCCAGGAGGTGACCCTGCCCCTCTGCTTGGCACTGCTCAGACCACTGGAGTACTGGATCCAGTTCCGTGCTCCCCAGTGCTCCAGAGACATGGACATACTGGAGAGAGTCCAGTGAAGGGCACCAGGGTGATGAGGGTCCTGGAGCATCTCTCCTATGAGAAAAGGCTGAGAAAGCTGGGATTCTTCATCCCAGAGAGGAGAATGCACCCAGGGATCTTATTAAGTACATAAACACCTGGTAGAAATTAGGAAAGGAGATGGACAGAGGTGCCCAGTGGCAGGGCCAGAGGCCATGGACACAGCCTGGAACACGGGAGGATCCCTCTGAACACTTAAGAAACATTTTTTACTGCAGTGGTGATCAGGCACTGCCACAGGTTGCTCATAGTTGTTGCAGAGTCCCCACGGTGTCACTCAAAATCCACCTGGACATGGACCTGGGCAACAGCTGCAGCTGAGCAGGGAATGGGACCAGGTGACCTTCTGAGGTCCCTTCCAAGCCCAACCAGCCTGTGATGTTGGAAAGAGCATCTGTGCCCTGCAGGATCCAGAGAGGTCCCTCAGGGATCCTGCCACCAGCTCCCTGCACTGAAAACATCCCAGATGGTCATTCCTGACTCACCTGCACTCAGCCCTCAGCACTTGCTGCCCTCTGCTCCCCTGGATGCTATAGCTCTGCTTTTCCCTCCACTTCCCAAGCGTGGCTGTGTTGGGAATCCAGCAGTAACATCCTGGATCATCCCGGAGTAACACTGTGCCTTCCTTCCAGTACCACATCAACAAACTGTCCATCATGTCCTCGGAAAACCACCTGAACAACAGTGACAAGGACGTGGATGAGGTGGATGCTGCGCTCTCGGATCTGGAAATTACCTTGGAAGGTGGCAAGACATCGACCATCCTGGTAATTGTTGCAGGAACACCATGGCAGGGTGGCTGGGAATTTTTTCCAGGCATCCAACCTTTCTTGTTTCCTTCCTCTCCCTTTTTTTCCTGTTTTCTAGTTGCCCACAGGCCCAGCGAAGCAACACAAAACATAAACCCCAATAAGATTTTCTTTAAAATTGGGGGTTTTTAGATATCAGAGATAGTTCCAGGGGCAAGGAATCTCAGGCAGCAGCTAAAGAAGTCCTGGAGGAGCCAGGATTTTACTGAACCACCCCCTGCTCCAAGCCACCTTCCCGATAAAATAATGGAAAACTAAATTTAAATTAATTTGATTTTTTATCCTCACTACTGACTTTCACAAATACTGAGTCCTGCACGCTGAGGTTTCTCTTTCTCTGTTTCTAATTCACATTTTACAGCACCTCAAATGGCTGCTGTGATTTTCAGAACTAATTTTTGCTTATGAAACCCTACTTTTATTAGACTGGATTTTAGCCTATGTCTGTATTTCAGAGGATTTGGGGTTTTTTTCAGATACACTGTTTTAACACTGGTTTTCCACCTTTAAAAATTTAAAGGTTTAAAATTAAAGTGCATTAAAAGGACTCAGTCCTGTCGGCCTTGGCCCAGCACAGCTTTTCCAGGCGTTTTGCACATTTATACCATCTCTAAATTTCATTTTAAGGTCTTTCCAACCCGAAAATCCCTGAAATTTTCCGGTTTTACACTTCATATAATTTTTTTTAAGTGTTTATGAAGAGTCTTTTTTTGAAGTCACATCCATACTTAGGGGTTTTTTTGGCATTAACAGCAGCAGAGCTTTGCAATATAAACCAGTCGCCGCGACAGAAACAATGACAAATTTTTATCACTGAGACATATTTTCTAATTTCTTTGCAAAACCACATTTGAAACGCATCACTAAGGAACAAGCCCTGCCAGATAAGGGTGAAGAGGACAATGATTCATCCAAAAAACCCCATCCCTTTCCGTAGGGCTTTCGAGCAGGAGTCATTTCCAGATCCATTCAAGTAATTGAATATGGATAATGGGCAATTACTGGATTGTTTGTTTAGATTCTGCATTTTTTTTCCCCTTTGGTATCTATAAACAGTTCACTGCAGACTGAAAGTAAACTGTGCTGCTGCTGGAAGCTCCTGGAGCAATCCTTCCTTTCTGTGTCCCTCAAAAACCCTGCACTTCCAGCTTCTGGGAATTACAAGTGCCCCCCTGTACGTTTCCTCGTGCAAAAAGGGAATTTAAACTCAATATTTAAAAACCTGTGGGGGGAAAAAAATTCTTTCTAAACATAGAAATCCCTTCCCCAATGAGTTCTCTGTGGAGGTGCATCTTTTCCTTTTGTTGGGAACATAAGGAAGGAACTAAAGGAGGAGAAAAATCCCTGTGGGAACACGAGCTGCTGTGACCGCCAGTGACCTCGTGGGTGGGAATTGGCTCCAGCAACAGCAGGAATTCCTCATAGGAAAATAAGACCTTGTCCTCTGCTTTCCAAACAGCACTGCTGTGCTGTGCCATGGATTTTTCACCACTTGCTTCTCCCGGGAAAGGGCTGAGTCTTTCTCAGGAGCAGTTTTGTGACCCCTGATGTTGCTCCCGGCTTCCTCCCCTCCACCACATCCCTTCCTTCCCACATCCACCACCCCGGCTCCGCTGGGGCAGGCGGGTGAATGGGATAATCTTTGATTTTCAGGGTGACATCACTTCCATCCCAGAGCTCGCCGACTACATTAAAGTCTTCAAGTAAGTGCTGATGGGAAGAGCTGCTTGTGAAACTGGTAATGGCTTTGAATAATTGATGGTGTTACCTCTTAATATCCTTTGGTTTTAATCTCCTGCCCTTAAGGTATTCAAAATATTCGATACTAAAGTTGATTAGTTCTTAAATATAAAATTCAGGATGTTTTCCTGCTGGAAGAGTTTGCTGCATCCCATATCCAGCAGTGTGTGCTGGGATATTTCTTTAACATATTTAATGCCCAGGAGATAATAAACCATCCCAAAATTCAGAGCGAAACCCAAAAACCTCCCTCAAATAGGGAGGCTGGATGAACTCTAACCAGCCAGGATCCCAGTTTCTCCTCCCTCTCCTTGCCAAAAGGAGCAGGTTAAGTTGACTCTGCTTCTCTTCCAGCTCACTCAGGATTTAAAGGGATTTTTTTAGTTTGCTTTGACTCGGATAGTGGTGCTTGGAAACCGGGAACAGCAGCGTCTGGACTTGGAGTAACATTTTTGGCAGCCACAACTGTCTTTTGCAATTTATTACTGGCTGTGGCGAGGGATGGGGTGAAAGTTCTGGAAACTGGGAATACTGATGAGATTTCACAGCAGAACTGCAGGATAGAGGGAAGAAAAAGCTGTAGGCAGCAAAACAGCTCTGGAACAAGCCTTTGTTTTATTAATTGTTTGGTTCAGGAGCCAGAACTTGGCACTCACAGCTCTGAAAAACTCCCTCTCCAAAGGCAAATTAATAAGGTCTCTGCGTCTGTCTGGGCTTGTGGTCTGGCTTAATCAGGGCAAAGTTTCAGGGCTGCAGCCCCTCAGTGGGTGTTTCTTCCCCCCCTTGAAAAACAAACAAACAAAAAACTCGTTCTTCCCTTTGATCTGCTGATTTGCCAATAAAATTAGGCACGACTCAGGGAGCTAATTGCCTGCAAATTGGAGTGCCAGGAGATGGAGCAGCCAGAAGCTGCTGGTTCCTCGCCTGGTGGAAGCCCTAAAACCCAGGGTTGTGATCTGTGGCTGTCAAATTTAACAGAGAATTCCATTTGCTCTGAAAATTGGGGGCTAGGAGGTATTTTAGTGCCAGAAATCCCAATTAAATGGTGCAGTCTTCTGAGCTGGCCCAGGTTTGGATGTGTCCCCTGTCACCCTTCAAGTGGGGAGGAGCTGCAGTTTATATCCCTAGTATTCCATATATTGAACTCCTATAAATATGTCTGTATATGTGACTGGTGTTGCTGCAGAGATTTGGGATGTTTGTCTCTCCACTGCCAGTCAAAATCATAGAATTCCAAAATGTTTTGGGTTGGAGGGAACCTTAAAGCCCATCTCATTCCAACCCCTTGCCATGGGCAGGGACACCTTCCACTATCCCAGGTTGCTCCAAGCCTTGTCCAGCCTGGCCCTGAACACTTCCAGGGATGGAGCAGCCACAGCTTCTCTGGGCAACCTGTGCCAGGGCCTCCCCACCCTCCCAGCCAACAATTCCTTCCCAGTATCTCTGTGTATTATATCCAACCTCAAAATCCCCTGCCTGCAATTTAAAGGAGCCCCCTAAAAAAATCCAAAGATACACTAAAGCACCTTTAGCAAAGGATGGAAAAATCTGCATATGTGGGATGATTTGGCTGGAAACTGGGGACTTCTTCCATAGTGGGAAGCAGCTTTCAAAGGAAATTGTGGTTGTAAAGTTTTCCCAGGGCAGGGCTGTGTGTGCCAGGGCTTTTGGAGGAGGAGGAAATCCAGCAAGGGCAGGAGGAAGCAGTGGATCCCTCAGCTCAGGTGTCCTTCAGAGGAGTGAGAGCAGTGAGGCTCAGGCAGACACTGTGTTTCTCCCTGGTTTCCTTCTGACCCAAGCAGCCTTCAGCTTGCTTTTTCTTGGAAATAGAAATGCAGATCCCTGAGGACAAGCAATCAGGGCCATCACATATTTCATCCCTGCAGATGAGAGATCAGCAGCTGTTTCCAATGGAAATATGAGGAGTGCATGAGAGGCTGCAGATCCAGCCTTAGAATAAGGTTTAGAAATTAGGGAAGGTTAAAAAATTCAGATACTTAGAGGTCCTGGGCACATGGTGGGATGAGCTTAGGGTCCCACTGCCAGGGGGTCACTTTGCTTTGCTGCAGGTCTGCAGGACCATCAGTTCTCCTGCAGAATCATGCAAAATCCGTGTTTTCCATAGAAAAAAACCTGAATCTTTTGGATGTGGAGTGCTTAAAAAGAAAACAACGTGTGTGACTGACGAGTCTCTGGAAGTGCCACTTCCCTTCAGAGCTGGAGCAAAGTGGTTCCAGTTTAATGTGATGGGTGGAGAGGCAGATTTTTCAGGAGTTCATGGACACGTCTGTTTTTGTAAGACAGTTCTCCAGCTCCCAAATCACTTCCATGGGGTTTCAAGAGCCCAAATTTGCAATTAGAGCTCAACTCTGCAGTGTAGGGATAGCTGAGCCCCCAGGTAGGGACTGTCCTGGGATTGGGAATACCCAGGTTTCCAGGAGTGAAATAGTGAGTTTCCTGGAGCAGCAGCTTATTTTAGAAGCTTAAACCAAGTGTGTTGTCCCTCAATGTGTCTGGCAGGCCCAAGAAGCTGACGTTGAAAGGCTACAAACCATATTGGTGCACCTTCAAAGATACCTCCATCTCCTGCTATAAAAGCAAAGAGGAATCCAACGGGACTCCTGCTCACCAGATGAACCTGAGAGGTAAGAGAAGCATGAGGGGAGGGAAAAGAAGCTGCTTCTCCTGCATCTTGCTTTCCCACTGCTTTACCACCTTGGCGTGGCATCCCAGGGCCGTGTTTAAACCCCATGTTTAAAGGAGTGAAGCGACTGGATTTGATAGAGTAGCACAGACTGGGACTTCCAGACAGTGTGATCCCACAGGGAAGCACCAACTGCTCCCCAGTAGCAAACTTACAGAATCATGGAATGATTGAGGTTGGAGGGGACCTTCAGGACCATCTCTTTCCGATCCCCTGCCACAGGCAAGGACAACTTCCACTTGCCCTTCTCCTTTTTGTCATAGTTTTCCAAAGGATCAAACTAACTCCCACGGCAGAAAAAGCGTTTAAGCTGAAAAGAACAAACCATTCTCCTCTCACACCTTTAATCATTTTTCCTCCTTTAATTATTTTTCCCTCCTCTGCCTGGTGCTGGTTGGGATCAGCCTCACTCCAGCGCTCCCCGCGTGCCTTGAGTTTTTAAATTCCTACGGCTGCTGGTTTTCCTGATGTCGAGTTAAACATTCCTGCTCCGGCAGCCACGAAGCTGCAGAGAGCTCATTTGTTTTCCCCGTGGAGGCAGGAGCAGATGGGATGCCAAGCGACCTCAGGCTGCTGTCGGAGCAGAGCCCAGCCCACAGGACCTTGTGGGGAGCTTTTGACAGATCTGCTGTGACGGCACTTTTAAAAAATCTCGGAGGCGGCGTTGAAGCGGCGCCCGGGTGGACTTGGCTGGTTCAGTTCATCACCCCCTGTGTTTATCCAACTGCTTGGAGTTCTCTTCAGACTCCGGGAGCGGGATGCTCACACCTCACCGCTCACGGCAGCAGCCAAAATCATGGAATCACAGACTGGTTTGGGCTGGAAGGGACCTTAAAGAGCATCTTGTTCCCCCTCCCTGCCATAGGCAGGGAAACCTTCCACTAGACCAGGTGGCTCCAAGCCCTATCCAACCTGGCCTGGAATATCCCATCCTTGCATAAATAACATATAGGGGTTTTAGGGTGAGTGTCAAGACTCATCCAGTCACCTTTTCCTACCCTTTCATGAAGATCTTGGGGTGTTTTCTGGCCATTGGCTCCATTCACAAGGCTGGACAGGATCCATGAGATGAATTCTGTGAGCACACATTAGCTTTGGCTTCATTGCTTTCAAATCAGGTCTTGCTTTTTCCCCCCTGTTTTTCTTTCACTTGGAAAAAAAGAGACATCTGACACGGGTTTTGTCCCTGCTGTGTGGAGTGTTTATCCCATGGGAAGTGTGGTACAAACCTTTGGAAGTACTGAGACCCTTTAGTTGGAGAACTTCGCCTTTTCTTTTCCTATTTTGGCTTTTTCTCCCTCTTTTTAAAGCATAGTTCCTCATGCCCCTGTTAACCACTGGCTCTGTCGTTGCAGGATGTGAAGTTACCCCTGATGTGAACATCTCTGGTCAGAAGTTTAACATCAAACTCCTGATTCCGGTGGCGGAGGGGATGAATGAAATTTGGCTGCGCTGCGACAACGTAAGTTTATCACTTGGTCACCTTTTCCCCACCATCAGCTTGTGTTGAGGTGCTGTTAATTAAAAAAGAATTAGAAAACGCACTCACCTATGTCTGATCTTAGCATTCCAAACACATTCCAACTCACCTGTGATTTGAAGCAGAAAATCATTCCTTGGCTTTGTCCAGTGGTTTTGGTCTATGCATTGGCTGGGTTTCTGCCCCTCTTTGTGCACATTTGAGTCTCCCGGGGCTGGAAGGGGAATGAAGGCTCCCTGGAGTTTTATCTGGGGGGTCTGGTGGTCCCCTCACAGCTCTGACAGGCTGTCTGTGTTTTGGGGGGCAGGAGTCACAATATGCCAGCTGGATGGCCGCCTGCCGCCTGGCCTCCAAGGGCAAGACCATGGCCGACAGCTCCTACGGCATGGAAGTGCAGAACATCCTGTCCTTCCTGAAAATGCAGCATCTGAACCCAGACCCGCAGCTGATCCCAGAACAGATCAACACCGACATCAATCCAGAGTGTCTGGTTTCTCCTCGCTACCTGAAGAAGTACAAGAACAAGCAGGTACTTGGTGGCCCAACATGGTGTTGGCTTTGATGTTGGCATTGACATTGGTGTTGACATTGGTGTTGGTGTTGACATTGATGTTGATGTTGACATTGATGTTGATGTTGGTGTTGACATTGATGTTGACATTGATGTTGGTGTTGGTGTTGACATTGATGTTGACATTGATGNTGTTGATGTTGACATGGATGTTGATGTTGACATTGATGTTGATGTTGGTGTTGACATGGATGTTGATGTTGACATTGATGTTGATGTTGGTGTTGACATTGGCATTGACATGGATGTTGATGTTGACATGGATGTTGGTGTTGACATTGATGTTGCCATGGATGTTGATGTTGGCATTGATGTTGACATTGGCATTGATGTTGACATTGACATTGGCATTGATGTTGACATTGGCATTGAAATTGATGTTGACGTCGATGTTGGCGTGGACTGGGTTGACTGGGCGCGTGTTTCGGCGGTAGCTGGTGTTTAACACGGCGTGGTTTTGGATGTCTTCACTTACTGGGATGCACGTGGTTACTAAAACAAGATGTGACTGAAGGGTGTGGTTTGGATCCAGCACCTGAGGATGGCACCCACCGCCTGAATTGTGCTGCGTGTTTGTGATGTGCACATACACAGCCCGGGCAGTGGGGAATCTTTAATTGGAAATACATTTAAAATTGGCTTATATTTATTTTAAATGCATTTTTAAAATGGTTTAGCCCCTGCTGATAACAAGCCATGGTGGAATGATGGGGTCAGCTGCCTCATCTCTCCCCACAGCTGAACTCAATCCCTGGTGCTGGGATTAAAACCCCATTCCCTGCACAGAATCCATGGAGAAATCCCCAGGATCAGCAGAGTTGCAGTTGCTTGCAGTGCTTTATCCACACTTGGCTGTAATGCAGTTTGCATATTTCTCTCTTTGCTTTTCCACTGCTTCCAAATGCCAGTCCTTGAAACGTTGCTTCATTTTTGAGTTGCTGTGACTTGTGCTTGAACTCCATGCTCCATCCCATCCCTGCAGGACAGGGCTGAACTTTTCCAAGCTGGAAATAAATGCCTGACTCTCTGAAAGACATTTTATGTCAGAACAGCAGCAAAAAATAAGTAAAGCATTGCTCTGTGGCCTTTTGGTGACTTAAATCCTTCAGCCTCTGGCTGGATGTGATTTCTCCAAGCCCAGAAAAAGGCTGAAATTCAGAGAAGCAGGAAAAATATAACTTTTTATTGGCACAGCACGATGATTTCCTGGCAGTGGAGTTATATTTTATATAGCCCTTATTATTCTTCTGAATAAGCCTTTATATCCACTTGGATGGAGGAGAGGCTGCATAAATACACCATTTTAACATATATATGATACTTTTTAGGTTTCCGGTAAAACGGAGGCACCTGGAAAAATATTAGCTTGAAAAACTTGCTTACTGTGCAGGTATCCTGGTTTTAAAAATAAAATCCATGGAATTGTGGGGATGGGCATGAGCCCTTGTCCTGATCCCAGCTGGAACAGCAACCATGATGCCAATGCCTGGTCCCTCACAGACATCAGCTAAACAGCGGATTTGGGATTTTCCTTTGGGCCAGAGGCAAAGCTTGGAGCAGCAGAGGATGTTTGCTGGGAGGAATGAGGGATGGAGGCTGCGGGAATGCGAGGAATTTGACCACAAGGGTCCCTCCGTGGCCCCTGCATAGGGAAGGAGGAGGAGGAGGAGGAGAAGGAGGAGGTTGATCAGCCCACAAACAGTACTGGAATGGGAATTGGCAGAGGGCCTTACTGGAGGATTTATGGAGGCACTTGGTCCTCACCAGCCCCAGACCCACTCGGGTGATGTTTGTCTTCATGTGCTCCTGCAGCAGCAGAGGATTGGCAGGATGGGTTTGGAAGCAAATTTGCAAATTTTTATTTGCGAATCCTAAATGCAAATAAACAAAAACCAACCCAAAAGACACATTTTCACAGCTCTTGGGTGCCTTGCTGGGGTTTGGTGTCGGAGCCAGCAAGGGAAGACATATCCCTGGGAAGCCCAGCTGATGTTATCCTACATCTGCCTGTTGTCCCAGGCAGCATCCCCATAATTTCTCAGCATATACCAAATAAAGGGAAAATAAAAAAGTGAGCTCCTGAGCTCACTGAGCTCTGTCAGTGAGTGGCCTGGAGTTTGTTCAGGGACGTGGGGAGGAATGTGAGGATGTGAATTCTCTGAGCCAGCAGCTTCACCCTCCCCTTCATCCACCAGCAGGTCCATGGAATCACAGGATTCCCTGAATTGGAAGAGACCCATAAGGGTCATCAGTCCAGCTCCTGGCCCTGCACTGACACCCCAACAATCCCACCCTGTCCCTGAGAACGTTGTCCAAACACTCCTGGAGCTCTGGCAGCCTTGGGGCTGTGACCAAACCCTGGGGAGCCTCTTCAGTGCCCAACCACCCTCTGGGGGAAGAATTTTCCTGAGATCCAACCTAAACCATCTCAGGACCAAAACAGGAGCCAGCTGGGATCACACCAGTGCTCTGGCAGGGCCGGCACGAGCGGTGGATCTCTGCTCACTTGTCCCTGCTCACATTCACTTTGGCTGCTTTTCCACCTGAGGAATTGTGCATGTGGTTTGGTTTGGTTTTTTTTTTTTTGCTTGAACTTTGGTTTGCAGTTAATTTACACTTTTTCTTTGCTTTGTTGCCATATTTCTGATTGCTTTTTTTTTCTTTCTGCCTCCTTCTCCTTTTTTTTTTTTTCATTTCGCCTTGCCATCTACAGCCAGGCTATGTAAGAGACTTGGTAAGTGACAGCAACAATAAAATTAAGATAAATTTAAAATAAAACTTAAAATAATCTAGACCCCCTTTGGTTTAGAGAGCAGCCATGAAAACACTAACAAAACCTACACCCTCCCCAAGAAACGTGGGCCCTGCTTGGTTTTTGTAACACCCCCAGTGATTTATGCTGCAAAACTGGAAACCCTACACCACAAATTTGCCTTATTTTTCACTCACATCCTGCGTCTTAAAACTCCCCGAGAGCCTGAGCTGCCTCTAGACAGCTCAGATCTATATTTGCTTTTATATGTCTGGACAGAGGAAGCTCCACGTTTACTCGCCGCGGTCGCGGGCTCTGAGCGGTCGGAGCCGAAATAAGAGCTGGGGGTAGAAATTATTGACTCTCTGCGTTGGGACCCGCGGCGGCTCCCGGTCGGCGGATCCGAGTCGCTCCCGTTCGCGTGGCGGCGGAGGAGCCACCGGGGTCCCCCCTTCCCTAAATCCGGTGTGTCTGGCCGCCCGCAGATCACGGCGCGCATCCTGGAAGCCCATCAGAACGTGGCCCAGATGAGCCTCATCGAGGCCAAGATGCGGTTTATCCAAGCCTGGCAGTCGCTGCCGGAGTTCGGGATCACGCATTTCAACGCGAGGTCGGTGGGGGCAGCTGGGCTGGGCAGGGGGAATTTCATTAATAAATGCGTGGGATGCATTAAACATCAAGGAATCGTCATGGAATGGGTTGGGTTGGGATGGAGAGTGAAGATCGTCTCGTTCCTCATTCGCATCCAGTTGGCGCCGGAGCTGAAATTAAAAGCGTGGGTTGCGTTGATATATAAAAATGATTTTATAACTTAACTCAGCTGATGAATTCACGTGTATCACAGGCTTGTTCTGATGAATCCCTTCCCGTCGCAGGTTCCAGGGTGGGAAGAAGGATGAGCTGATTGGCATCGCCTACAACCGGCTGATCCGCATGGACGCCGGCACGGGCGACGCCGTCAAGACCTGGCGCTTCAGCAACATGAAGCAGTGGAACGTGAACTGGGAGATTAAAATGGTGAGATGGTGTTTCACACCTCGTCCTCTTCCCCTGCTCCTGGCGTGGAATTCTGGGATGCTCCTACAGTCGTGGAATACCAGAATGGTTTGAGCTGGAAGGGATCTTACAGCCCATCTCGTTCTACCCTGTCATGGGCTGGGATGCCTTCCACTATCCCAGGTTGCTCCAAGCCCCATCCAACCTGGAACTGGACACTTCCAGGGATGAGGCAGCCACAGCTTCTCTGGGCAACCTGTGCCAGGGCCTCCCCCCCCTCACAGCCAGGAATTCCTTCCCAAGATCCCATCTAACCCCGCCCTCTGGCAGTGGGAAGCCATTGCCCTTGGTCCTGTCCCTCCATCCCTTGTCCCAAGTCCCTCTCCAGCTCTCCTGGAGCCCCTTTAGGCTCTGGAAGGGGCTCTAAGGTCTCCCTGGATCCTTCTCTTCTCCAAATGAACACCCCCAGCTCGCCCAGCCTGTTTCCAGAGCAGAGGGGTTCCAACCCTTGGAGCATCTCTGTGGCCTTCTCTGGACTCACTCCAACAGTTCCAAGTCTTTCTGGTTTTGGGCCCCCAGAGCTGGACAGGTTTGATCCAGGTGTGGATGTTACTATATTAATGTAATATAGTTTCTCCTCCCTCCTCTTCCACCTTCCTTGGAGGTTGATCAGAGCTTGACCCACCTGCTGGTGGAGTTGGGAGTGATCCTTAAACAGATGATAAAAACCCTGAAATCTTTCTTTGCTGCAGCCAGGAATGATTTTCTCTGGTCTCTGAACACCCACTCCAGTTAAAATCAAACCTCATCTGATCCTCAGGCTTCATCCTAACCATAAATATAACCATCCTAACATAAATATACAGGGCCTTATCCATACCAAAATTCCTTTTATTTGCTGCACACTCAGAATGTCATTTAAGTAAGTAGTGAAAAGCAGCAGTAGACACTTCCCCAGGCTCTCCCAGATGGGCTTTTCCTGCATTATTATGTTTGGATGCACAAATTTTTTGACTCCTTTTTGGCAGGACACCTAATTAAAATTGCCAGGGATACATGAGGGCTGTTCTGCAGTTTGTGGTTCATTAAGAGTTGCTGGAAAAATTATTCAGCTTCCCCTCTGCCTCAGAGTCATTGTTTTGACCCAGCTGCAAGCCCTGCTATCCCAATTATTCAGCTTGGATACTCTGCTGGGAATCCCCCTCCCTCCCACAGAGCTGTCAGTGATGGGGAGACAAAAAAGAAGGAGCATCAATAAATGGATGGTCCGTTGAGTCCCTCCAAAAAGAGCTCCCCAGCCCCCATAAAGGATTTCTAAGGCCAAAATTCAACTTGGGAAATGAGGGAAAACTGGAAAGAAATCTCAGCCTTCAACAGGTCTGTGCCCAGCCTCTGTTCCTCTGGAAGAGAAGAAAATGTGGCCACATGCTCATTCATGGGGAGGTGGAAACACACTGGGGGATTGTTTCTGAGTCCTGGGGGAATAAAAGGTGTAATTTAAATAAAAATAGAGAAATAAATAGAAAGTTAAATAAAATAATAAAAGGGCAGTAAAAGGTATTTCTGTATCTAAATATTTGAATAATAATCATAGTAGAAACATAGGGTGTCTCAAGTTGACAGGGACCCATAAGGATCATTGAGGCCAAATCACCGTTCACAGAATCCCGGAATGGTTTGGGTTGGAAGGGACATTAAAGCCCATCTTGTTCCACCCCCTGCCATGGGCAGGGACACCTTCCACTATCCCAGGTCTGTCCAAGCTCCATCCAACCTGGCCTTGGGCACTTCCAGGGATGGGGCAGCCACAGCTTCTCTGCCCAACCTGTGCCAGGGCCTCCCCACCCTCACAGCCAAGAATTCCTTCCCAATATCCCACCTATCCCTGCCCTCTGGCAGTGGAAAACCATTCTCTGTGTCCTATCCCTACATCCTCTGTCCCAAGTCCCTCTCCAGCTCTCCTGGATCCCCTCGAGGCCCTGGAAGGGGCTCTCAGCTCTCCCTGGATCCTTCCCTTCTCCATCTCCCCCCCCAGCTCTCCCAGCCTGTCTCCACAGCAGAGACACTCCAGCCCTTGGAGCAGCTCCATGACCTCCCCTGGGCTCCCTCCAGCATTGCCACACCGGATCCTCCTCAGGCATTGGAAAAAGCACCTGAGCAAAGCCCAGAGTGGTGGAGCAGGGCGGGAGCAGTGCCTCGGGTGACGCTGTGCTCCCGCTGCAGGTGACGGTGGAGTTCGCGGACGACGTGCGGGTGTCCTTTATCTGCACCGAGGTGGATTGCAAGGTGGTGCACGAGTTCATCGGCGGCTACATCTTCCTGTCCACGCGGGCCAAGGACCAGAACGAGAGCTTGGACGAGGAGATGTTCTACAAACTGACCAGTGGCTGGGTGTGAGTCCAGCCCAGCCCACGCCCCGAGGAACCCCCACGGCCATATTAATTAATATTTAACTTTCCAAAGCTGTTCTTCGAGATAATGCTGCTTAATAAAGTAAGCTTGAAATGTATCTTTTTTTTTTTTTTTTTTTATTTGGTTTTTTTTTTTTTTTTTTTGCATTACCAGACCAGTTAATCTGTGTGCACTAATGAGCACTTCTGTTAATTTGCTATAACAAGGCTGTGTCTGGGTCGTGGATCCAGACACCGATGGGCAGATGAGGATAAAGATTTAACTGACTTAAAACAGCCAATTTTTGAAGATAACTCTAAGCCATCTTTTTGTAAAGCCATTCAGGGCTTAATCTATATGAAGTCTATTTTTCATGTTTATTGCATGAGTGTTTTATTTCCTTTTTTTTTTGTGTGTGTGTGTGTGTGTTTTTATTCTGTACATTTGTCCTTTTTGGAAGTTGTTTAATTCCTAAACAGAGCTGCCATCTCTCCTCTCACACTACACACACCAGGACTGTGCCAGGTGCCTGACATGACTTTTGTGTGGCCTCAAAGATGATCTTCTGTTAGTCTGTTATAGCTTGGTTTTGTTTGTTTAACTTGCCTTTTGATAATCATTTATATTGTCTTTTTTTTTAATTTTATTTGTACACCACATTGTATTATGACACTTTTAGTATTCACCAGCATAGTCACTGTTCTGCCTCTGATATGCAAAGTTTTTTCATTACGATATGAAGTAAAAGGTCTATGAAGTAAAGGTTTTGTGTAACTAATGTAAAAAACACAAATTTTATAAAATTGTACAGTTTTTTTAACTAGTCTCACAAGCCAGCTAGGATATTGCATAGATCCTGTGTATCAGCAGTACCTGTAGGATGTCTGCAAGGGGTACGGGGAGAAACCAAGGAATAAAAAGAACCCCCCAAAAATACAATTTCAGTCCAGTAGGTTTTTATCTTAAGTTAAAGGGGATTTCAGAACTCAAGAACACCCTTAATAACTGATACCCAGGGCCAGGACTGCCCTGTTCATTAAGCCATTCCCACATTAATGCTAATGAGGAGGATCCCGTGCCCACCTAAAGCCAAGGAATAACCAGTGTTGTGTTCCAGTAGTCTGTGGTTTCAAGACTATGTACAAATACATTTTATTTTAAATAAAAGTCAAATCTTTTATTTAATATTCAGCTCCTGGTTTTTGTGGTTTAACTGAGCTATGGAAAGGCCATAAGCAGCTCCCATAGGATAGATCCAACCTGTGCCTGTCCTGTGCTCCCTCCTGCTGCCACATCCTGACCTTGCCAAAACAAAATGCCACCAAAAAGCAAAGTTACAGAATCCCAGAATGGTTTGGGTTGGAAGGGACCTTAAGGATCATCCAATTCCACCCCCTGCCATGGGCAGGGACACCTTCCACTATCCCAGGTTGCTCCAAGCCTCATCCAACCTGGAATTGGACACTTCCAGGGATGGGGCAGCCACAGCTTCTCTGGGCAACCTGTGCCAGGGCCTCCCCACCCTCACAGCCAGGAATTCCTTCCCAATATCCCATCTAACCCTGCCCTCTGGCAGTGGGAAGCCACTCCCTCTTGTCCAGTCATTCCAGGCCCTTGTCCAAATTCCCCTCCAGCCCTTTAGGTCTCCTTTAGATCCCACTCCTTGGCCAGGCAGGCAGTGGAGAAGCAGCCCAGGGATGCAGGGAATCACAGGATCTGCGCCAAGCCCACCACTGATTCATGTCCCCAGGGGCCACATCCACACATCTTAAATCCCTCCAGGAATGATGACTCCACCACTGCCCTGGACAGCCTGTGCCAGAGCCTCATCACCCTTTCAGTGAAAGAATTTTCCCTAATATCCAATCTAAACTTCCCCTGGCACAAATCATGCATTTCCCCATTTCTTCGCTGATCCTCCTGAGTTTCACAGCAGGACAGGCTGCGCCCTTGCTCCATAAAATCGGGGGGAATGGGTGCCCTGCTGGTGCCGGGTGATTCCTCCCACTCCCTGGTCCCACCGGAGCCGGGGCGGAGCTGTGCTCCGGACGTGCCAGGGATGCTCCCAGTCCTGCCCCGTGCCTGCAGGCTTGTTCTTTTGGATTCTGGCAAGCCCGGGCAGCTCCGAGAGGCACACGAACGGAGGGGTGGCGTGCACGCTCCTGGCAGGCAGCACCGGGATTTTGGCTGGATGCAGGAGTGGGTGAGGCACGGCAATAACTCTGCCTGGCCTGGAAGAGCTCCAAGGCTGGGTGTGTGATGAGGATGGCTCCCTGAAAAATATCTCCCTCTCGTTTCCCAGGTTGTGCAGGATGGGGAGGTGTAATGTGGATAGGAAAGATGAGGGGATAGGAAGGATGGAGTCCCCTCAGTCCATCCATCCCACAGGATGCTGTTGCTCCAGGGGCCTGGATTTGCAGCTGGGGGAGGTGATAAGTCAGGAAACGCTGAGCAGAAAAGCAGAGGAGGTCGGGAAGGGGCATGGGAAGGCAGAGGCTGCTGTCAACCACAGACACTCCCCGTGTGGCCCCCCGAGGATGGGAGCTGGGATAAGATGGATGCAAAGCCCTGTGGGTGCTTGCCAGAGGCTGGGAAACAGGAATGGGGTTGCAGGGGGTTCAGGGTGATCTGAAAGGTTTTCCAGGATGTCTTTCTCCTCGGATGAAAAGATGCAAATGAAAATGAGCTGTTGGAGCGGAGGGGGATAAAAAACTAATGCAGTTTTCCTAAAATTTGGAGAAACACCAGGTAAAATAGAGCATGGATGGGAACAGCCAAATGCTGGGGATGGACACGGGGTGAGGAGGAAGCATGAGGAGCACATTGGAAAATGGATTAAGGAGGGAGAAAGTAAGAGCTGGAGCCCATGGGAAGGGATGGATGATCCACCCCAGGCAGAGGTTACAGATCATGGCTATTTGTTCCGTGCTCCTGAGACAAAGGAAAACCAGGATAAGGGCACAGAGGTTTCTTTCATCCAGTGATGAAAGATGTCACAGGCCAGATGGGTTTGGGGGGGTTTGGGCATTAAACCCAAGAGCAGAGGATGAGGAGGTTCTTGCAAGCCAAGGCACTGCAAGTCCCAGTTCCCACAGCTCCAGGGCAGGAGGGAGACACGGAGGGTTTTCCTGCTGACTCAGCAAAATCTGGCTGTGGTTGTTCCTTTTGCGTAAACAAAGGATTCAACTAAACTAAAACCAAAACCAAGGAGAAACCAGCCCGTGGGTGTCCACAGCCCCCGGGGGTGACTCAGTGTGACTGACATTGTCTGACATTGGTGGCTGCGCTCGGAAAAAAGGAATTATTTCCAGCTATTTTGACAAGCGCATGATGGGGAGGGAGATTCAGAGCCAACAGTGCTGCTCAAACCCCAGATCAACCAAAATAAGTGCCAGAGATGCCTGAAAATGGGACAACTTGAGCCCTCCAACAGCAGCAGGGCCAGGGGGATGATGTTCCTCCCTTGCTGACCCTGTTCCTGGCCTTTGAGGGGCTGAAGAGGAAAAAATAAATCACTTTTTGTCAAGGTACTGATGCAAACCAGCTGCCAGGGTGAAGACCCACGTCCCCAAATGCAGGCAGGGGATTTGGATGCCTGTGTGAGCCAGGCATGGGCTGGGGGTCAGCTGGGATTCCTACAGTGTTTTAAACCCCAAATAACCTAATTCCATGCAGAGGGGCAAGGCCTGGAGCAGCTTTAGAGTGGGATCAGTGGAGTTCTGGGTGGGGGAGAGGTTTGTAGACCCGTGGAGATTTTAAAGACAAAGCAAAAAAGGAATGTGTCCCAAACAGGGCTGTCCTCTGCAGCAAGGGGAGGGTGAGAGCTGGGAATGGGGATATCCTGCTGACAGGAATTGATGGAAAATTGAGGAAGCTGTTAGTTTTTAGGGAGCAATAAACCTTCATTCCTGGAAGTGTCCAAGGCCAAGTTGGACAGGGCTTGGAGCAACCTGGGATAGTGGAAGGTGTCCCTGCTCATGGCAGGGGGTGGAACTGGATGAGCTTTAAGGTCTCTTCCAATGCAAACCATTCCATGATTCTGTAATTCTGTGACAACACAAAATGACCCCAAATCCCTCTGAAAAGAGCTGGGCTGTTACCTACAACCAGGACATGTGGGTTCCCCAAAGCCCTCCCATTCCTCCCATTGTGGGAAGGCCACCCCAGGCACTGGAGCTTTCCTGTGGGCTGAAGAAAACTCCTGAAATTAATCCGTAGTAAAACCAAGCTGGATGAGTCATTCCAGTGTCTCAGGAAGCACCTTGGAGACTTTCCAGCCTTCAGGCCAGGAAGGGGCTCCCGGGTGGCCACCACCAGCTCCCTGGGGCTGCCTGTGTGCAAAGGCACAATCTCCCAAATTCCTGGTGCTCCCACTGTGGGGGAATGGAAGAGCTTTGTCCGACCTGCTCCTGCCTTATCCAACCCCTCCAAGCCCTTCACTGGGTCGAGCATCCCAGGGCTGGGAATCAGCAGCATCATTCACCCTTCCCTTGGCCCATGACAGGGACCCTCTGAGGGCACTCAGGACCACCAGGGATTTCCCAGGTGGAAAAATCTGGGTTCTGGCAGGAAACCCCGACCTGGTGTCAGCACAGCCAGGCAGGATCCAGCCCAGAGCTGGAACCACACATGGATGTGAGTTGCCTGCTTCAATCTGGCTGCACTTCCCAGGTGTATTAACCCTCATCCCCCATGCAGGAAGGGATGGTAAACATCCAAAGCCCTCAGTGGCAGCACCAGGAGTGGTTTAATTGCTCTAATTAAATTCTGACTGATCAGTGACTGCGCTCACACGGCTCAAAACCTTTCTGGAAACCAGTGGGGGGTTTTGTTTATTTGCTTTCAGTCTCACAAAAGCCCCATGAGCTTTTATTTGCAGCACCGAGGCACTAAAGAGATAAAAGATCCATAAATATCTGCTGGATGTTATAGATTTTGAAAAAATTAAGTGCCTCCCCCTCGCAGCTCTTCCCGTAAGCACCATTGCAATGCCTGTTCCCGTTTCCATTGGCATCCCAGCCTTCCCTTTGAAATCCCCTGCATCCCTCCAGCTGTTCCACATATTTCAGGCTCGAGACTCCCCCCAGAAACTGCTCCTTTGGTTTCCCTTTAAGCTCTTTCGTCTGGTTTTTGTAACTCCAGGACACAAACAGGGATTTTTCCCAGGCCGCAGGTCTGTGATACCCTGTGGATTCAACCTGGACCTTCCTCGTGTTGGAAGCTGAAGTAGGAAACATCAGAAGAAGAGTTTAAAAACCCCACATGCCAAATTCATCCTGAAAGGGCTGCCAGGGAGCTCACATCAGTTTGAGCAGCATTTGATCTGATCCAGGGAAGTGGCTGCCGAGCTGCACTTCAGGAGTTTTCCTTTTTTGAGCTCGACACAGGAGCAGCAAAATATTTTCTGAAATCCCCAGTGACTTGGAAAGGCTGAGCACGTATTTCACAGCGGCTCAAGTATGCAGGAACCTGTCAGATACTGAAATGATTCAGAAAGTTTTCCCTTTGATCCCCAGTTGAGACAAAGACCTGGTAACAGAGCTCCCCTGTGCTGTCGGCTCCCAGTGGAGCTGCAGATTCCCAGCTGGTGGGAAGGCTCCAGCTGGAGGAATCCCACTCCCCCTCCTCTGAGAATGCAGCAGTTTGAGCAAATAAAACATTTGCTCTTGGGTTTTATTTTTGGCTTTTGGTCAACAGCTGGTCAGTCCCTAATGAGCGAGCTGGGCTTTGATTTCCTGCCTGGAAAAGGGGGTGAGAAATGGGAGAGGATCTGGGTTGGAAATTTGACTCACACCGGGGATCTCGGCTGGGAGTTGCTCCCATTAGTCCCTTGCCTAAGGACATGGTCCAATGGGAGGCACTGGATCAGCTCAGGGACAAGGATAAGGGGACACAGGGAAGTTTCAGGTGTGCCCAGAGAAAGTGAAGCTCCTGGATCCCAGGCTGCCCAAGGAAAGACACCACAGGCCACCACACTGTCCTCCAAACTGGGCTCATGGGATGGGATGACAATGCCTCTGTTGTTCAATTCCTTAACCAACACCACAGAATCCCAGGATAGTTTGGACTGGAAGGGACTTTAAAGACCATCTCATTCCACCCCCTGCCATGGGCAGGGACACCTTCCACTATCCCAGGTTGCTCCAAGCCCCATCCAACCTGGCCCGGAACACTTCCAGGGATGGGGCAGCCACAGCTTCTCTGGGAAACCTGTGCCAGGGCCTCCCCACCATCACAAGGAAGGATTTCTTCCCAGTTTCCCNCAAAGAGCTGCTGTTCTCTATTTGCGACACCGAGGAAAGGGTTTTGCGTGTTTTGCTTTTACCCTTATGAGGCAGCGAGGGCAAAGAGGGATCTTGGGAATGACAAACCTGGGAAGAACCCCNGCTTTCTTTCAGAGCACCTGAACCCTGTAAGCTCAGGTGTGAGCTCTACTCCACCAGCTGGAGAGGGGATGCTGGTCCCAGCAGAATAATAACTCCTGCCCACCCAGGCAGCAAGGATGGCTGGACCTCACCTGGGACACTTGGGAAAAATCAGATTCCTGGTTTTTCTGATGAGTCTCAGCAGATTTAGGCAGGAGAGCAAAGAGCTGCTGTTCTCTATTTGTGACACCGAGGAAAGGGTTTTGCATGTTTTGCTTTTACCCTNATGAGGCAGCGAGGGCAAAGAGGGATCTTGGGAATGACAAACCTGGGAAGAACCCCGCCCATCCTTCCAGAGGGGCAGAGCTGCCCCAAAGCCACCTCCAGCCCCGTCCATGCCGTGTCCCATCATGAGGGACCACATCTGATTCACGTCATCTCACAGCTGGAAATCCCGTGTCAGGCACTTCCAAGGATACAGTCTCACATCCGGGGGGGCTCCCCTGGAACTTGGGGTCTGGGTGACGGCTGTGGGCAGCTGCTTTATCTCCTGGATGTTTTCCCCCTTCCCATAAACAGGAGGAGTGGATGGGAATGTGTCTGAGACAGACCGGGAAATGACAGGGAGGGAGGGGAGGGGTGTTAAACCTTCAAAAGCACTGGAGTGCTGGATTCTGGAAAAGAACTGAAGTGAGAACAGGGAATGTCGCTGGCGGAGGAACAGGCTGAGAACCAGGGAAAGCACCAGGAAAACACCAGGTGAGTGGTTTGAACATTTCACAGGGCAGAGCCCGGCCCCGACTGATCCAACAGCCAAACTTTGCGTTGTCCCACGTGTCCGGACAGCCTGGGAATGAGAACATCTGCAATCTACACGTCCTGAATTGTCCTTCAAGCCCTCTGTGATCAAGTCAACCCCCACCCCTTAACGATGCCGTTAATTAAGCAGAGTTCAAAAACAGCCCTGCAGGATTTCCTGCCTCCCCTCCGACTGCGCCACAAGGTAAGAGGAAGGAGAAGCTCATGAAGGAGTTACGGGAAGGTGTTTCATGGAGCCCACAGTACATCCCTGATTAATTGTTATCCTTTCATTTTGAGTGCCCCCATCCTCCTCTGCCCAGGCACTCCAAAGCACAGCTCGCCTTTCCCATTGCCACCTGTGTAAGTTCTCCAAGACACACTGGGCTTCGTTAAATCCAGGTGACTAAATTCCCAGGGAGTGCCCGGGCAATGGGGATGCAGGCGGGGCAGGGATGTCGGTGTCTGCCCGGCTGCAGGAGCGGATCCAGACACGGCACAAGCTGAAATCTGATGTGTAATAACTCCACCTAGAGGGAAAAGGGATGGCTGGGACAGACGGGACACGGCTGAGCACGTTCCCCATTGCCTGTCTGGAATTGAGGGATTGCTGATGGACACGGGGACGGGCACTGGGACACAGAGTGTGCATCACCCACTGTGGCAGTGGCGCGAGCATAGAATCGTGGAATGTCTTGGGTTGTAAGGAAACTTAAGGCTCATCCAGTTCCACGGCAGGGACACCTCCCACTATCCCAGGTTGCTCCAACCTGGCCCTGAACACTTCCAGGGATGGGGCACCCACAGCTTCTCTGGGAAACTTGTGCCAGGGCCTCACCACCCTCACAGGTAAGAATTTCTTCCCAATATCCAATCTAAATCATTTTCCTCCATGCTGACAGCTGGAGTTTCACTCCTCCTCAGCAATTCCTAGGGCATGGACATCTCTATGGATGGGTCACACAGCTCAAAACTGGGGGGAAATCAGAGCAAACGTAATTTGTCACAGTCCCCTCTCGCTGCTCTGATACACCCAGAGCTAAAATACCCCTCAAATCTGAAAGTTTGTTCTCCACAACTACATGCTCTGGCTTTATATCCCCTTTTTTACAACAGCAAATCCATCTGCAGTTGGGTCAGAGATAAAAAAAGCTGGGAAGTGCCTCCTGTGTCATCCAGATCCTCTGCCCATCTCCAGGCAGGAGATGGGAGGAGGTTGGACACTGTCTCCCTATGTGCAGTGGGAGGGGGGGTTCCTTTGGAGCGAAATTTGGGACTTTTCTGCCTGCGTGTGGCTTCACCAGCACAGAGGAATTTGGGATGGAGCCCTTCCTGCTGCTCATCCCATCAAGGTGGCAATTTTGTCCTCAGGTTTGAGCTGATCTGATGATGCAGGATGAGCCCCATGGCTGCACAGAGGCCAGTTTTGTCCCTTCCATGTATCCCCCAGCCCCCATGGAAATAGAAAATGAGAGATCAAGGCTGTATTTCCTTCAGGGAAGCTTCAATCCTGAATTTAATGGAACTCGTAGAAATACATCTTTCTGGTAATACAGGCAGCTTCCCACAGGGACATTGGGTGACAGTGTATCTGCAGAGAGAGTCACCAGATAAATGCCACCTTGGTGGAAAGAAAAAAGGTTAAAGTTGCTATTTATTCACTAATCCATCCAGGGAAATGGCTTATGGAATCCACAGTGAGTTCATTTTGTATGGGAAGATCCATGACCAGGAATGCTCTGCCTGTGGCTGATGAGAAATGTCCTTTCATCTGCAGGGATCCCAAATCTCCAGAGTCACCTACAGTGCACATATTCCCATACCTGCAGCACTTTGGGATCAGAAGCCTCATTTGGGCTTCATCCCCCAAATATCAGCCAGATTCGTGCTGGATCTGATTCCAGCTCCAATTTTTTGGGATGAGCTGACACAATCTTACTTCCCATAAAACACATCCAAAGGAGGGTGACACCCATGAATGAGTTTCTTGCTAGAGCAGGTTTTGTGTGTTTTTTAAGCCCTGACTTGGACTCTTGGCCAGGATATTTAAGTGTTAATGAGGTGGGACATTGTCAGCCTCAGGCAGGGATTTTCTCCATGAAAAAACAGGACATGGGCATGAAAGGTGAGAAACCTTGAAGACACTGAACACTTCCAGCCTCCATGGATGGCAGCCTGGGGCTGCAACACACCTGCAGTTCCCAACACTTCCCCTGAAGTTAAATTACACTTGGCTGCTTGGATAATGATGGGATAATTACTTCCAGAGAGGCAGACAGGTCCAGATGCACTTCTCCTTCCATAACTGCACTAACACCATCCTAAACCTCTAGGAAATGCCATTTCCCAGGTCCCAGGGACCATCTGGATGGCAGCAGAGCTTTGTCAGGTTTCCTCTTTATTAACTTGGAGCAGGTATTTATTTTCTCATTATCCATCTGCAGGAAACACTTGGAGAGACACAGCAGCAACTTTTTTTTTCCAGGGGATAAACAGGAGCTTGATCCTCTGCAAAATCCAGCTGCCTGGAGCTGGTTTCTGCAGCTCTTCAGGCTTCTCCACCCCTCAGGATTTAGTGGTGGTTGGATACAGCCCTGTCTACAAGAGGTTAAAAAGAACCAAAGAGTCTGGGCCCTGGGTATTCCAAGCCTTGAGCATGTTTCCAAAACAGAATGTAAACACTTTTATTGTGGCAAGGATTTATTTGTTCTTCCTGCCTTGTGTCATGGAGCTGAAGGAAAGGAGAGCACTTTTTCCCTCCTCGTAAAGCAGGGTGTGTTCAGGCTCAGACATTTACATGGAGCAAGTGCAATGGCTCCTTTCCCATCTTTCTGACCATCCTGCTGTCAGGAATTTTCAGTTTCCCTGTTCCAGCACTGGCAAACCTGGAGCAGCCAGAGGGTGTCACTTTGAGGGGGTTATTTTTTCCCTCTGCAGCAGAATATGCCACAGTGGAACCGGCAGAGAGGAGATGTGGAAATGTGGAAATCAATGGAAAGAAGTCATTTTAACTTTCCCCTTGGTCTTCAGCAACCAAATCCCAGCCTTGGAGGTACCAGGAAGATTTATCTGTGGATCCTCGCTGGCCCTGGTAAGAATCACAGAATTCCCTGAGCTGGAAGGGACACACAAGGATCATCTAGTGTCCCTGCAGAGGTCACCTCAACAATCCCACCCTGTCCAAACACTCCTGGAGCTCTGGCAGCCTTGGGAATGTGACCAAACCCTGGGGAGCCTCTTCAGTGCCCAACCACCCCCTGGGGGAAGAACCTTTTCCTGAGATCCAGCTCCATGCCATTCCCATGGGACCTGTCTCTGCCCAGCAGAAAGAAGGAAAAATCCCTTTCAAGTGGCTGATGCCAATGAGGAAAAGCTGAGAGAATTGGGATTGATTGATTTTTCAGCCTGGAGAAAAGAAGGCTCCAGGGTGACCTAATTGCAACATTCCAGTACCTGAAGGGAGCCTCCAAGGAAGATGGAGAGAGACTATTTACAAGGGCCTGGAGTGACAGGGAAGCTTTTTCCATCCAGCTCATTTTCCTGCTCTGGTTTGGACTCTTGCTGCTACAAAATCCACGTGCAGAAAGCTCTGGCATCACCTGTAGTGGTAAATAGGACAGCATTGGTCTCCAGGACTGACAAACTCAGCCCTTAAAGAGTTTTAACTGGAAAAAAAAAGAATTTTTCCTAAATTTTCAACATTGCACAGGAGCTCTGGAGGTCGGAAGCTGAGACACACACACTGCACTGCTCGGCTGTTAAATCCCACAGGCCAGGAGGACCTTCTGGGTCAGGATGTGCCTACACAGCCATCGTTGGAAACCGGGAGGATGCACCTGGATAAGCCTTGTCCAAAAGTCACCCTATTCCCGGTGCAGGTCCAGGATCTTTGCTCCGAACCTCACCAGGGAGAGCTGGGCTGACCCCATGTGGCCACGGCCTTGTTATGGCACCATTTTTGGTCTTAAAAAGCCTTGGCTTTCCACATTTACTTAGGCAAAATGTAAAATATACCTCAGAGCCATGAAATCTTTCCATCGAGGAAAAGGCACCGTGCAGGGAGTTAAGCTAAACCTGTATAAATTTCCACATAGTGGAAATGTGTCCACATTCCCAGTTTCCCTGTTTAGCCCGCCAAAGGAGTGCAAGATAATGTTAATTTTTATCATGGATGGGACCTTTCCAGTCCTCTTAATCCCTCAAAACAAAGGAAATAAACAGAGAGGGGACAGGAGGGGAAACACACAAACGGTTTGTGCCTTTCCTTTGCAATAAAAGGTTAAATGTTGCAGTGATTCCCTTGACTCCAGACTGGGAATTTCGCCCCCGGATTTTGGGTGTGCCCGAACCCAGGGAGGTTGCTGTGTGTCATCTGGTCACTGTGGGCCTGAAAAAGTCAAAAATAAGGAATGTTGATTGTTTCCACAGCAACAGAGTGATTCATTCCGAGGGTAAAATAACGGGGGAGACACATGGAAAAGGAAAATCATGTCTCAGAAGCATTTTGTGTCATTATTGTGTTCACCAGTTCTGCTCCAAGCTCCACGCGTGCCCTGACCTCAGCTATTCATAAAAGTCTCTTGGGATGATCTTGCAGTTGGGGTTTTTTATTGAAAAGGAAAGAAAACTCTCACTCCTGACGTCTGTCAGCCTCGGAGGCTGAGCAAGGCCCATCCCAGCTCAGGTCTTGTCCAAGTGGGACAAAAATAATCCCACAAAGATGAAAATTATCAAAGCGAGGGCCTGGAGTTACAGGAAAAGGGGGAATGGCTTCCCACTGCCAGAGGGCAGGGTTAGATGGGATATTGGGAAGGAATTGTTGGCTGTGAGGGTGGGGAGGCCCTGGAATGGATTTCCCAGAGAAGCTGTGGCTGCCCCATCCCTGGAAGTGTCCAAGGCCAGGTTGGAGCCACCTGGGATAGTGGAAGGTGCCCCTGCCCATGGTAGGGGGTGGACTGAGATGATCTTTAAGGTCCCTTCCAAACCAAACTATCGTAGGAGTCTGTGACGATGATTAAGGAATTGAACAGAGCCCAACACCGCCCCCACCCCCGCCCGGCCCTGAGGGCAGGACGCGGCGGGAGGGGCGTGGCCTCCCTGAGGGGAGGAGGGGGCGTGTCCACGCCCCCTCCC
>WEIV01010364.1:353929-495475 GCA_013390005.1 Calyptomena viridis | reverse complement strand
TTTTTTAAATCTCGGCCTCTGGGGCTCCCCCGGCGCTCCGTCACTTCCTCCCTCGAGGCGCTTCCGGGCACGTGGTCCCCTTCCCTGGGCGCCGCTTGGCCGTTGCCCTGGTGACGGGAGCGGGAGCCTGGCGGGACGCGGGTTTGGGAACGGCGGGAGCCGCCGCCGCCGTCCGCGTACCTTAGTTGCGGCTTCTTGCTGGGCCTGCAGGGGTGGGGGAGCCAAGGCATCAAGGCGTTGATAAGCATCACAGCCCGGTGGTTCGGCAGGCGCAGAGTGCTTGCTCTTCGCCAGCCCCAGCAGGTGTCCCCTGTGCTGGGGCACACTTTACCGTCAGTCCTTCTGGAAGGTGGTTAATCTTGTCAAAACATTAGTAGTTTCGTGTATCACAGAATCACGGGATTAAGTTGGGAAAAGACCTCTGAGGTCGTCGAGTCCGATTTAGGACTGAACACCATCATGTCGATTAGACCATGACCCTGTGTGCCACATCCTTCCTTAAACACCTCCAGGGCCAGTGACTCCACCACCTTCCTGGGCAGCACATTCCAATGTCTAACCACCCCTCCTGTGAAGAAATTCCTCCTAATTCCCAGCCTAAATCTGCACTGGTGCATCTTAAGTTATGTCCTCTTGTCCTGTCACTACCTGCCCTGAAGAACAATGTAAGTTGTAAACTGTGTTGGTACCTGGAACAAGCTTTGTGGAAGAAACAGAACACAGAAGTAATGCCAGTGCCTGGGAGGTTTTCTGCCCATGTCGTGTAGAGCACACGTAGAGGTGCACAGTGGAAACTGGCCTGAACAGGGTAAAAAACCCACAGTGTCAGAGTTTGCTGTCAGCTTTTAAAAGAGAAACTGCACTGTGCAGGCACTTGGGCCTTGCTTCCCTTGATTACTCTTGGAGAGCATCAGTTTGTTGCCTGTCAGTTGCCTGGCTTAGTAAGAGTGGCTGATTATGGCAAACATTAATTTTTAATAGTAGCGTTGTCATCATTATATGAGAAGAGAAGACAAGAGCATGTAGTGACAGGACAAGGGCAATGGCTTCAAACTGAAACAGAGAAGATTTAGATTAGCTATTAGGAGGAAATTCTTTACTGCGAGGGTGGTGAGGCACTGGCAAAGGTTGCCCAGAGCAGTTGTGGCTGCCCCATCCCTGAAAGGGCTCAAGGCCAGGCTGGATGGGGCTTTGAGCAATCTGGTCTAGTGGAAGGTGTCCCTGCCCACAGCAGGTACAAGACGATCTTTAAATGTCCCTTCCAACCCAAACCATTCTATGCTTCTATGACCAATATATTTGTTTCTAAAAAAATGAGAAATGCCCATTGGGTCAGACCAGTGGCTCATCTTGATGAGAGGTGGTGAGTTACCTTTAAAGATGACAGCACATGCCGCAAGGACGGGTGGGATGAAGCAAAAGAGAAACAGAAATTAATCACGCTCCATCTATGTGTACGAGGTGTAGAAGCTCAAGCACCACCGAGGCTATGAGCAGCATAAATGCTCCTGCAAATTACGTTTGAGCTTCATGTTGCAAGAACATTCCATCTGGCTCTGTAATGATAGTGCTGGGCTATCAATTCGCAGGAGATAACTGCCATTATCAATTGGAGTCGACTACCATTGGCTTCACAGAATAACATTTGCTGCTGCCTGAAAAGCAGCAAAACACACTGTATAGGAGGGCATTTGGGCTGTTACCAAACGTACTTGCTGTAAATGCTAAGGGTTCTTTTTTAATTCAGATGGAAAACTGTCTGTCTGGTTTTTAAGGAGATATTTAAGGTTATTCAAAACAAAAGGTCAGACAGCGAACAAAGAAACAATGACAAGGCAGGGAACCCAGCAAACAGTAATCCCTGTGAATCAACCACTCCTAACCCCCATAACGACTGGATGAACGACTAAGCCATTTGTCCCTGTTGCAAAACCCACCGAAGGGAGGAAACTATCTGGAATGTATGCAAATGAACGGTGTTACTACAATAGGACTAGCCGGAAATACCGCAATTAAGAGGCTTTAGGACTTACTGGGGGGTGCTTGGAGGCTGGAATGTTGGAATCGATAAAGAGAGTTTGAGGATTTACAAAACTGCACTGGTGTGCTTAGGGTAAAAATCACAGGCAGGGAAACTGAGTGATCAAGGTGCATCAAATGGAGAAAAGATAGGGATAAACAAAGCCAGTCAGATGCAATCAGTAGGTTTGTCTGCACGAGTTTTGCATTTGATCACCAGAGCCTGTACTATATTTGTAATAAATTATTTGAATTATTTCCTGTGTGACTGTGCTTTCTGTTGTGTGCATTCAGCTGCCCTTAATACTTTTCCGAGAAAGCAGGTGTACCTGGCCAGCATGTACAGTCCATTCCCCTTGTTCTACTCCCACATCCAAGCATGGTGGTAGGGATGGTGGAGGGTACATCACAACCAGTTTCATTTGGTATTTTTTCCATTAGTCTGTCTAGAAAGAGCTTTTTGAACCTGATGATATCTTTGGTTTCCTCAACTCTTGTAACAGCAGGTTCTTATAGTGTAAAGTACCTTTTTTATTTGCTTTAAATTGACTACCAACTAGTTTCACTACATGCCCTTCATGTGCCATGGGAAGATTTGTTAAGAACAGTTTTCCATTCACTTTTCCCACCACCTTCATTATTTTTGTAAATATCAGTAATTCTTCTCTACAAATTCTGCTCCTTCTGCTCACCATATGATGGGATCCTAGACTTTTTAGTGTCTCCTGATAAAGCATTTGTTCCATCACTGAGACTCATGCTGCAAATTGTGAGACTGGCTTAGAGGGTTTGGCTGGAAACCTGTCAAATGCTTTGCCTAAATAAAAGGCAAGATTCATTTCATATATAGGTCACATTTTAGGTGCAGATCTTCCCACTTCTGGACTCTTGAGCAAGAAGCATCCCATTTTCACTCCAATGACTTTTTTTAATTTTTTTTATAATCCATTTTACGAAAGGACTTTTTTGTCTGGAGAGACGGCATCTTGCAGAGCAAGCGACGGAGCGATGGTGACACTCAGTGGCCCTGGAGGAAAAGTGCACCGGCTTTTTTCCATTTTTTTCCAATTTATCAGGAAGGCAGTGATAGCAAATGAACCTTACACAGAGATGAGTGAACAGCACTTAGCATAAGGATGAGCCCACATGCTGTGCCCTACAGATTCATATAGTACGCATATATAAATGAACATCTAGCCTATGTAAGTGCACTTGTCTTCTTTCCCTTTTTCACACTCATTTACTCACTTCAGTCTGGAAGTGAGACCATCAGCCTTCAGATACCTCAGAAGGAAAACTATTTCTCTTGTGGTGGACTGTTCATTGTACAAAATATCTACTTCACAAATACATTTTAAGTATGCCATTTATCTTTTATAATAGTGTCCTAACAAGGTCAGAATCCATTTAGGGCCATCTTATGTGCTTACAGTCCTCTTTTTTTTTTTTTCAGGGATCCACTCCCCACTACTTTTAAGAGCCTCTCTTTGCAGAAAAATCCCAAGCTGTCTGAGATGCTCGTTACCAGATTACCTGTTAGCTGCTCCTGTAGTATGGTCTTCTGGGCCTTCTTTATTCACAAGCTGATGCTGCAAAACTTCACAGGAAATTTCCCAGTTACCTCCAGATCATCTGGGCAACCAAGACCCACATAGCAGCTGTGGTGAGGTGATGGGAGGAAGTCTCCTGGCCATCTGCCCCACCTTTGTGTACACACAGCAAAGGTTCCTTTCTCGTATTGGAAGATGTTTCCTATAGATGTCGGCAAGGACAAGGGAGCACCTTTCAACAGTCAGAAGAACTGAGCAAGCATCAGATTGCCCACTCAGAACAGACTAGCCACTTACTGTGTTCCCTAATGTTTGCTCCTAGAGGTGAAGGCCTCACTGACTTCTACTGTACAGTCCTATCTTAAGGAAGCTTCCCACACAACAGCTCTTTTTCAACTCTCTGCTTTGCCAGCTTCCTCAGCCCATCTCATCTGCATCTGAACTACATCCATCTGATTTAAAACCACAACCTGGAAATATATGTTTGTATTCATATTTCACACACTTGGTTCTCTTACTTGCCTACCCCACATAGGTACAAGGTGACAAGACTTCCTATCATCAGAAGCAGAGGAATCTTGGTGGGTCAGTTCTATTTAGATCTAATTTCCTGGGCATCTGATCATATAAATTCTAAAATAGAACCTTGACTCATGTCCACTTAGAGGCAGGAGAGCCTGGCTTATGGACACAATGAGCACACTGGATTACAGGCTTCATGTTTTATTTATAACCTCCCTATCTGAAGTTCGACCAGATCAGACAACCTCGAAACCGAAGCTCTCTCAGTCCAGCCCAAATATCCAGAGGAAGAAATTTATTAACTTCATAGCCTTACTTCAAAATTATGTCATGACTGTACTGGTAACTTCCCTTTTGGTAATCAGCTCTGTAAAACTAGCACCCATTTTTTCTTATCTATTAACCCACCTTTTATGTCTGCTACATTGCTAATGGCATTGCATGTCCAGATGAGCCATCTACACAAGCTCTGTTCTCCTCCTGTATGTGTTGTGTCCTGAAATTCCTTACATTGTTGTCTTTTTTAAGTAGTGCCACAGGTAAGGATTAGTCTTTGAGTTAATGTCTTGACAGGACGGTACTGGGTGTTGCCAGAGTCTAAACCTAGCGAATTTGAAATGGTGTTATTTTGGTCCCATGGCCTCTCTTCACAAGGCATTGTTGCACAGCCTTTTTCTATCTGAATGAACTGGTAAAGTATTTCTTCTTTAGCCTTTCCTTACCTATTCCTACTCTTGAATTATGACAGAAAGATGATTCACGGGGGCATATAATAAACCAGATTAGGGTTAAATTATTTTTTTGCTTGGAGTTTGGTTGCAGACAAACTGTTGTGTTAACTGAATTGAAAAGGTAGCTCAGAGATGGGCATTGGGGAGGAGAGAGTTGAATGACTATGGTGACCAAAAGCAAAGTATGTAATTATTTTGTGCACAGTGTTTCTCTTTTTCAGGCATGGAAATCTTCATCAACTCTTGAGTCACTGCCTTTTTTCCAAGTTCCACATACTTTATTTCACTTCATCCCAAACAACTGTGTATCAAGCCAGGTTTCATATAGAAATTTAGGACATAGATCAAAGGAAATAGGGCATTTCCAACACAGGAGGGAAAAGGACCAGAACAATGAAGTTTTCCTTATGGAACCAGAAAACTCAGGTTGCAGAGCCAGAACATACTAGTAGGAAACCTTATTTGAGAGATCTGTGGAAAGAAAAAGGAAAGAAAAGGTAAATTGCCTGATAAATTTTGAGGAAGCTATCTCAGGACTAAAATCTTAGGGGATTAGTTGCAACATCTTTTTGTCATTGGCATAGGCATTTCCAGTTGCATTCAGATTTGGGATGCTGCAAGGACTGCATATGTAAGGAGTGTACGGAAGTGAAATACAAATAAATCCTTTTAACCTTCCATGGTATGCTCAAGCCTTAGTCTACATTGAGATTAATATCTGGGCTAGAAACTGTGCCTGTAACTAGTAAGTAGATCCCAATTCAGCTTGTAGTCCAAGAAGGCCCTGTGTCACTGATGGGGTTAAATACAGAGCAGAGGTGGGATGCTTTGCTTGCTTACCACCAGTCCTCTGCTCTGTTCCAGCTGTTCCCACCTAGGAATCCTGTTAACACTAACCTGAACTGCAAGGTAAAACATATTCTCTTGCTGTGCGTTCATCTGTAGAAACAAAAGAGAAAGGGTGGTGAGGAGCAGAACTGCATGGTAGTGTATTGCCAAGCTTCTTTCTCTGCGGCACAGCCATCCCACTACCTTAATTTTTCACTCTTCAGACTGTGAATGCAGGAACAAAAAAATGTCTACAGTAGGTCAGACCAATGGTCTATCTCCACAGCATGTGTCCCATACAACTGTTAGAGACCATCTTATCCATTGTGGTACCTTGTAATACAAGGACATTTTTTGTGAACAGAGAACCTTTCAGTAGCGTGTCCTGATAGCTTTTTGTATTTGCTGATAATAAATATTTTCATATCAGGTAACACTTTTTAAATTGTCAGTACTAAGCACAAAAATTCTTGTGCAGGACGAAATAGCAAAGAGAGAGCGTATTAGGTGACAATATTTAGCTCTGTAATTGCTGGATTAAGAAGTGTCCTCCTTTTCTTGCCATGGTGTGGAAGGGGGAACAAGAATGGAATTTAGTATACAGCATGTAGGCCTGTGGTGCTGCTTTTAAAATAGTGACAGTTTTTCCATTTTGTTCTCAAATCCTTTTTTAAAATTAATTCTTTATGTTCTATCTGCTGTTTTGTCTCATACTAAGCACAGATGAGAAACTCAAGATGACAAAAAGATCCCTCTCCTGTGTGCTGATAGTTCATTTAGAACTTTAACAGGTAACAAATTATTTTCCTGTTATCCTCTAAGACATGAAAGCACCCAATGGATGGTAGGATTGTTACACTACACGTGAAAATCATACAACTAAATTCTGCCTTCTAATGGATTAGGGTGATACTATTTAATATGGATTTTAAATAAATGCCTAAGTATTCTCAAGAGAGCTAAAGAACTTGAGAAGACATGGCAAGTTGACAGAGAAGTTTTGTTTCCAGAGAGGTATAGCTTCAAGCTAGAGGAGGTAAACAAACACAGTCATTTTGAACACATAATACCCCACAACATAATCATAGTGCCAGGCAGTCTCATCTCAAGGGCTTTTCTAAGCAAGTGGTTCTGATACTTGAATGTTAAAGTTCTGTACATAGAAAACCCAAGCTTGAAGTTGGAGGAGGAAGTGCACTGGAATAAGGGAGTTAAGAGAATAAGGGTCACAAACAGAATTATGTCTGAGTGGGGGTATAATAGTTACTCTTTGGCAGTGTCAGTGAAATCTCACCTGGTTTATAGTAGTCATAGATATACACTGTTGCTGCTTTCAGGTTCTGCACTTCAATATCTTGTTCCACTGAGATGTTAAGCTTCAGAGAATTCTCACCCAGCTGGAGAGAAGAACAGAAGTGAGCAGAAATGTACTGGTCATCTCAGTCACCTACATAACAACTTTAGTCCTTTTGCACCAGAGCTTTTTTTCTCTGTCTTTCCAGGTTCTTCTGCCCTTTTCCTCTTTTACCCACTTGTCCAGCCTAGAGATTTGTATTTCTGATCTGTGAAATTCCCAAAGCAAAGTACTTCATTTGCTGCTACTTGAATGGGCAGTTCCCTGTGGTCTTCCTCTTACCTCTTCCAAGTAGATTGTGACTTTGTCTGGTTTTACCTCTGTCTTTTTCACCAGGGGTATTTTCTCCAGCTGTATAGGAAGGCGAGAGATGAGCTTGGTTAACATCAGTGCATTGACCTTCCCTGTCTCACACCAAGTTTAGTATTTGTTAGTGAACCACTGTTGACTAAAGCACTTAGCCCAGTCAGGGGACTAAGTCAGTCCTGTGTTCCTCAGTAATAATGGCATTGAGATTGTTAGGAGCACAACAAGTCTTAGAAAATATTTTTTCAGATTTGGAACAAATATTCTTGAGCCATGTGCCAACTTTCAGCACTTGTAGCAAAGGGAAAGATGGTTAGTAGGAGGCTATGATAGATCTTCCTAGCTATCGCCTGGAACAGTGGAGCATGCCATTTGAACAACCCTATGAGATTCAACATCACTTTATGGAATATCCCTAAAAAAGGCACTGATGACTGCAAAGGGTCTCAGTGCAACCCAGGGGATTTTAACTAGGTGCTTTTCAGCTCCTCTCTTACTTCTTATTGCATATGCAATCCTCACTACTGAACATGAAAAACCACGCCATCAGTTGTGCAAGTGAAAAGTTGCCTCGTAAAATAGCCCTCTAGATCTGCACTTGCTCAGTTTAGTTAATTTTTAGTAAATTAAGTAGTGACAATTCTCCAGGAATTCTTACATGTTTAGATATTTCTGGCTGAACTACATCTGGAAAATAGATTTTGCTATCTTCAAAGAAGGCTAAGGGAAGTCTTACCTCTTTCACAGAGCTCTGCACAGGAATGAACCCTGACAGCATCTCCACCTCCATGAGGGCCATGTTACTGGTCCCACGGTCCCCTACATAACTGAAAAGAGATGTGGAAGGCATCACAGCATTTCTAGGAGATACTAATGGACGCTTCCAAACCACCCTGCTCTACAGTGATATGAAAGCTCAGCAGCATGTCGAACTCACAGAAGAAAGGAAGAAAAAAATGCCCCCATCTACTCAGTCAATATGGGGACAAACTGCGCAGCAAATGTGTTACAGTTAGTGTGTTAATGCTTCATGTTGCCCTCTCCAATAGGTGGAAGTGACCTTTGGTGTTACAGGTTGAGAATGGCAATGTTTTCTTTCAGTAAACACAGTCAGGCATGGAGAATATGGATCAAGACTCTCATCCTAGACCGATGTAGGCAAGTGAAATATGGATACGGGTTGGAGTTTTTGATGTCTAGTTCCAACAGAGGTTGCCATACAGGATAAAGCACCTGAGGGTTGGTTCAGCCCAGGCTTCCAAGTGTTCCCAAGGTGAGAGCTCTGGCTCTTGGGAATGCTGCCATCTCAGCTATTAGTGCTCTGGGGACTGCTGAGCTGCTCCATGCTGACTGAGAGAGTTGCTGTGGTTCTGCAAGACACTGCCAATGCATTGCCATGCGCCTCTAGGCCTTAATTCTCAGTTAAGGATCTCTTTGGGATCTATGGAGAAGAGAGTCATCCCTGTGTCTTTTCCACAGAGAGGAGACTTTTACAGGGTTCTGGTCATACAACTGTGGTTCCCACCTCTTTCCGCTGAAAAGAGAAGCTCAAGGGATCACCTGACAGACACGTGAATGTCAAGCTTTTTCCTGACGCCAGCACATTCTCTTGGCTCTGTTTCCACATCCAGGACAAAGACCTCTTCTGTTTTTGGTGGTGGCGTGTTGTAGGATAAAGTGCTCTGGTGGAGGAGAAAACATCTTTGTTTGCTCCAGAGCTTTCCTGAATGAGCTAAAGGACTACCTGTGCCTCCAGGTTTTAACAGATTAGTAGCCAGTGGCTAACACAGTTGGATCCAGATGCACTTTCTGTTCAGAGGTGTGCTGTTTAGCACATAGCATCAGATACACCTGCCAAATGTAACCCTCAGCAGAGAAGATCAGCCATCTGTGATTCAAGGCTTCTTTCAGTGTCACCAGAAAAAAATACTGTTAAGGTGTAAGAAAGTACATTAGCTAAGACACTATTCCACAAGGAGAAGGAAGTATAACTGTTAACTCTTGACATGCTAATTGTTAGAAGAGATTGAGAGAGAGAAGGAAGGCAGAAAGAAAAAGAAAAAAGAGGAAAGGGGAAAGAGAGAAAGAAAGCTGTCTTATGCTTACTGACTATATTCAAGTAGTATGAGACCTATTTACCTCCTACATGCATTAACAATAAATAATTTTTTGTTCTCTTGTCTGTACACTGCCTGCATAACATACAGTGTTCAGCTCCTGAAGCAGTGACATCAGCAACATACATTCAAAAGAGAAACAGGTATTGTTCTGTGTCTTATTACTTCCAACATCAGATCTGCTGGTCTCTTAACAATAACCTGGCTCTGTAGCATGGGACAACCAAGCTGAGACTCTGAGATTTCTCAGAAGATACCAGGGGCTGTTGCAATGAAAGCATGTCAACACAGTATACCTGAGTACCTTCAAGCTTGACATGATTCTGCCTAGAAAGCAAAATCCTACTCAGAATTTGATGCTATAGTGCCTGCTTGGAGCCAAGCCTCACTTCAACAATTAGAGGCAAACTGTGACAGCTCTGTTCCTTGTGTATACGCACCTGTACATAAACACAGCCACTGCCCGTCGCTTGCACTGGGTACACCCCTGGGACTGCAAGGAGAGATGCCTGATGCAGGACCAACTTGTTGTTCCTGTGCACATGGAACTCCAGTGGTGAAGCCTCTTTGCCTTTCACTGTCACCTTTACATCTCTGATCTCCTGAGGAATGAGGGCTGCATACTGAGCGAGGGCCTGCAGGCTCACAACTGTGTCCTGAAGGTAGAGAGAGTCATTTTGCTATGGAGCCATGCAGCACACAAGATCCAGCACACTAGTTCAGGCACTGCAGTGAGAACCACACTCCTCATGGCCCTGATTCACACTCTGACACAAGTGGGCTCTATGCCAATAAGCATATAGGTAGGGTCTGTGCCACAGGCAGCAGCATGCCTTCTGTTACCTGGAAAGGGTAGCTTCTGAGCTTTGTGGTTAGCAGTTCTAGACACCGAGTAATCCCAATTACACTATACAGAAAAGAGTTTCCCCATGTCACTTCCCTTCCCAAGCAGGACTCGTATACGTTTGTCTGCAAGGGATGGATCTAGAGTGACATGAACATGAGAGATGTGCACATCACTCTGGGCACAACATTTCTCTCTTTCTCTCATGATTTTCCCTGGTTTATTACCTGTGTGGAAGCAAATCCTCCAAAGCCATTTCTTTGTCCAGTGAGCCAGCGCACTAGCTTGCTCACTGATGCTTTGTTGAGTGACAAGTCTGGTTTGGAGACATGAGCCAGGACAATGTATGCTACCGTCTCAATCATAGAAGAAGATTCTTCACCACCAGAATGTGAAGTCAGGAGCTTTGCTGATGGGGAAAGAAACAGATGGAAGAGAAGAATTGTAGATCCCTATGAGTATCAGCTTCTCCTGCCCCAGTACTCTTCAAGTATTGACAGTTTCCTGTACAGCATCAGAAATGCATGTGCCTTTCTGGGGCACCTCAGAATGCAGAAGCCAATCCATTCTGGGTTTTTTTTACCCTGAAAGGGCCAGCCACCTATGATAGGCTCCTTTTCTTCCTTTGAAAGAACAGATACATCCAGGCCCAAATCCTCAAACTGTACCTCAAGGAAATAATTCCCCTAGAAACTGATGAACTCTGAACAGAGGTTCTTTGTTTAAAGTACACTCCAAGTCTTTTTGAGCTCTGTGTATATTCAAAGCTATGTCTCCAAGCTTCAGCATTTTTGCTGTTTCTGCATTTATCCAGCATAGTCTCATAGGACCCCCTGTGCTGAAAAGCTCTAAGACTCATTTCCAGTCAGTTGTACCTATTGTACAAGAACTGGTCACTCTTTGAGGGACAATTGCTGGCAGGCTACTGGAGGAGGAAGACTACCCAACTTACTTCACTGGCATCCTCACTATGCATAGGCTAGGACAATTTAAGTGAGATCTGGGCTCCCACCTGAGGTCAAAGCTCAGAAGTACTGAATACATCTGAGTCTGGTCAAATACTTTACTGCAATGATAGTAGAAGGCTAACCAAAATTCAGCTAAGAATTTTACTTATTTTTGCTAGCGTTGACATCTTCTGCAATGGTACAAATGTGAAAAACCTACATGCTTTTAAATTCAAAGTCAGTTTTCAGAACAAACCTTCACTTTTGAAAGAACTATCAAATCACTTGTTCACATAAAACTGGTATAAAGACTTTAAAATTTAGCTCAGCTTCTCTGTGGAGGGTTTCCACCACTTCATTATGTTTATCACAAGGGAAGGTTCTTTACTTGTTCCATGTGTATTATCACAGAGGCAGCTCTGAACAAGTATTGTCTTCAGTATGTGCAACTCTAGTCCTTCCAGTTTGCTCACTAGCCATCCTGTGAAACCAGCTGACAGCTTGAGTGTCTATGCAATGTACTGCACTCTGCACTTCTAGCTGGTCAGGCTGAAAAATCCTCTCTCCCTTCTTTTTTTCTGTGTTAGTTTTCAGCCCCCAATGTAGTTCACCATACTGCCCTACAAACAAATGTGGGTAGGAACTTACTTAAACCAACTCAGACAATATTACCACTGTTTAACCATAGGTTTAGGTGCTTTGAACACCCCATCCCAGCATCTTCATTCAGGACAGAAGTCCATTTTTTTCCCAAGTTAAAGAGACAAAAAGAAGAACTAAGATCAGCAGCACAACAATAAAGGTGCATCCACCCAAGGGTCTTGAGCTGAGCAGAGTATCAATGGGGAAGCTGTCAAAAGGTTTGAATTCTTTAAGAAAATGCCCTGACCAGCAGCTGAATAGACATAGTGAAACAAGTTTCCTCTGCAAGATGTAATGTATTGTACTATGTATGAACTGCTGAAGAATGACAAGAGCACCACAACTCAAGCAAGCATTTTGACTACACAAATGATCACAGATCACCTCTGCTGCTTTTGATTAGAAATTCTTTCCTGGGTCTGAAAAAACTACAGGCTCTCACAGTTTCAATATATTATGATTTTCTGACACAAAAGCCTGTTTTTAATAGTTAAATTTGCCAGACTACTGCAATTAAATGCTACAGATATCAGACCTTAAACACAGTTGTTATATCTAGTACTCAAAATCTTCTAAACAGCAACAACCTACCAGTTTCCTTCTCTAGTATATCCAGGATCTGCTCTCTCATCTCCATGTCCTTACTCAGAGTGAAGACATAAGCCATCAAAGCCTTGACATAAAGGCTTGTGTCTTCAAGCCTTACTGTCTTAAGGCAACGTAAGGCATTATCCAACATGGTGTCCTGAAAAAGGAATCCAAATCAAGTGAATTTCCTCTTACCAAACAAAACATTGTGAACATCTATCCCAGATACATCTTTATTTTAGTGTTAGCATCTCTCTCAGGGCTGTGGAACATGAAATAGAGTGGACAAAGCATCACTCACTGTAGGTTGAAAGCAAAAGCGTGACTGGACATATCATTGGGATAGGAGATTGCTAACATACCAGAGAATCCAGCTCTAGGAAGCGTCTGGTAACACATTGGCTCAGAGTTGTCAGATCTGCATACTGTAGGACTCAGATCTTGAAGGGGTGTGATGTTTTTAGAACTGTACCATTAAGCCTGGAATATCGGTAGTTTTTTGCTAGAACAGTTTACACTTGTCTTGAAGATCATTGCTTTTATTTGGTGGGGGGGAAGAAGCTGGGGCAGTGCATATGTGAAAGGTGGCCCCTTTTTTTCCTCCTTTAGCTCAGTTTAATGAAAACTTATAGCCTTTCCTCAGAAGCCCTTTGTCATTTTCAGAACAATTGTTTCCCTTGAGATCAGCTGGGAAAAGCAAGTGCTCTGCTTTGCTGCAAACCAGGCCATTTATATTAAGAACTCCTTACCATGTTAAAAATTTTATAATGAGCTTATTGTGTACAAAGGGGGGAGCGAGAGAACATTTCACCAACTCAAGCTGGGTACTCCCTGAAGCCACCAGCTGGGGAAGGAAGGAATGATGAGGCAGGCTCCCAATTCCTGCCAGAGTTCAAATGTGACTTACATTTTTCTCCAGATGAAGTTCCACCAGCGCAGCAGCGATATAGGCTGTTAGTGAGATTGTATCATCCACACCACCCTGCAAGCACACAGATAATCATCAGAGAAGTACAAACCCAACCACTGCTTGCCTGTCATTGTATAGCCACTGAAACTGCCTATGCATGGTGTAACTGAGAGAGTACAGTAGTATCCTTCTGGGCACTCTTGGACAGCAAAGCACTTCAGTCTCACTTGCTGAATATCATGAAAGTCTGGTGTCTGAAAGAGGCCAGTCTCAGAGCCATATTGTGCATACAGCCTAGGCATCTCTCCTCATGCAAAGGTATGAAGCAAACTGTTAAGCAATTTATTTTATTAAATATGTTACAACTATACACTTAAAGTTTTATGATGCAGGATTTGCATGCAAGAAGTTATGCAAGTTTACATATAGTTCAGCTGACTGTGAGAAGCTATAGGTTAAACAGGCTTTCAGGAGCCTCGTTTCACATCAGAGGACATTCATTCTTGGAGAAGTTCTGCTTGCATCCTCAGATATGAGACAAGACTACATTGAAAATGAGAGGGGAAGACTGGGCTAAGATGCTAAGAAGCATTGTTCACACTGAATAGGAGAAATTTTGAAACTTAAGGGGGGTAGGGGTGCAAAACCTATTCCAAGAAGTTGTGTTCAAATAGAAAGCTCAAGCTGTGAAATTAATGCAAGTCAGACAAGGATGAACAGTCTACATGTACACTCTGGTTTTATTTTGTGCTGAACCTAAATTTTTTTTTAAAAAAGTGTAACCCTTTGTTCTGTTAAAATAGCAGCCTGTTTTCTTTCATGAACCTGACTTTTATTTAATATGGGCGATTTTGCAATCTGAGCAATCTGGATTACTCATACCCTTACAAAGGCAATGAAAACAAGTGTTGCATACACACTGTTCAGTACCTAAGTATTAGACGTGTTCACCAAGAGTTTGGTGCTTTTCCAGCTACATTGCAGGGATCATTTGTGGTATGCCAAGATCCAGGAGAAGTCATATTTTTTGGGCAGTGGAGAGACAACTGTGTCTTTAGAGAATCTCAGAGCATGTAGAGTATTGTGCATTGTAATGAATGAGAAGAGGGAGAATCTAGCCAGGGTACTCCAGACAAGCATTAAAATATAAAAGTATTTTTCCCTGTGCCCTTGAAGTGCCTTGGCACAATTAGCTGTGTTGTCTTTTGGCTACAGGAAAAATGAAGAAAGCCTAGCAGAAGTTAAAACCTCACACGGAGGAAATGCCTGCTGGTTTAGATCATGCTTTTTCACTCTGCTCTGGGAAGATGCCTTGGCTGTGCTAGGCCATAGGGACATTGCTTTCTGCTACTGTGCACAGTGGGAGAGCCTGAGGAAGCAACCCTGTGCCTCACGTTGTGTTCCTCCTGCTCCCACTCCCATATCTAGCAGCCGTACCTTCAAGTCATTGTTGAAGAGCTTCCCCACACTCTGGAAGCAGCCACTGGGCAGCTGGTGCTTCTGCAGCCAGACCAAAGCACTGTGCACATGATCCTTATCAATGTAAATGTAAGAGCTGGCTTGTCCAAAGGACCTGGCTACAAAAGCTGTCAGCCTGTGAGCAGAACACAGAGGAATCCCATGTCACAGCCAGGAGATGACCCAGCAAGGACAATAGGCTTAGGACAACAATAGCAATTCGGGTCACTCACCACGTGTTGCCCTGTTCGTCACCTTTTCCAAAGGCACTGTAGGAGCCATCATCGTGTTTGTAGAGCAGCTGACGCTGGTAACCTACGACTACAGGTGCCAGGACATGACTGTCAGTGTGAGGACCTGTAGCATCTCAAACTGTATCCTTGCTGTGGGAAAATGGCTTCACAGCAAGAGACTTCACAAGGTCCTATAGTCAGAGACTTTGAGGAAGTACACCACCCCACAACTTCCCATGCATCCCACGGCATCAGCGTGACAAGAAGCAGTTGCATAGCATCACTGAAGTGCACCATGTGCAGGTTCCCAAGTGTTGCGAGAATCTGCCATGCTGTTTTGCAGAATGGGGACACGCTCAGCCACCTCATGTCTCCTTGTGCTCCTGGGAGCCCTCACAGGCACTTGCTGTGAATAAGAGGAGGTGGAGGAGTGAGGAGAAAGGCTTTTCCTAAAGGGGACCAAAATGAAACCCTATTTGTTTTTCAGCACTTTTGCTAGCCCTGTTAGCACTCAAGAAAGCACTTTCTATGGGATGTATACAGGAAGTAACGAGGCCATGCCTTTAAGCTCTGAGGATAGAATGCTCTCTGCATCTGTTTGCTCTCCCTACACCCTACACCCTCCCCATGGCCCTCTGCTTTGCCTCTCTGCTGCCATCGTTCTTTTGGGTAGATCCCCCTCTCCCAGTTAGCAGTACATGCTCACAGTATCAGAGAGAAAGGGGGAAAGGAAGGGAGTCAAATCATAGCCTTGAGAGGCTGCTGAGCTTGCAGCGTAGCAGGTTAAGACACTGGCAGGCTGAAATGTGAGGCGCGTTACAACATGAGACACAGACACTGGCACTATATTAGATTCAGATTATGCTGGACAGAATTGACATGCCCCCAAAATATGTGTCCTAAAACGTGGGGCAACACTAAGCTACCAAAATCCTATCAATTCCCAAAGGCCACTCTTTATTCTATGTAATAGCAGCTGATGCCCTGTTTCCACAAGGAAAAGCCTTGGACTGATAAGGGAACAGACAGGCATCACATAATGATGGAGATCATTAATTACACACATCCTTCTCAAAAAAGCAGACTTAGTATGTCAATTACAGCAGAGACTGAAGTCCTGATTTCTTCAGAAACATATATTTCTTTGCATGATATGTTTTCTTTTTTCTCTGTGATACCTTCCTTTGTCACAGCTCTGGCAGTGCTCCCACCCTTGCCCTTCACCTCCCCACCAGACCTGTGCCCAAAAATCTTTATTTATAGCAGCTTCATTTTGCAGCAGAAGGAAGACAGACAAAGTTTACCTGTTCTCAGGAAATTCAGTGCTTTATCTTTAATTTCTGAGTCCAGTTGTTTAGTCTTATTCAGGTACTGGAGTATGAAGATGTTTGGTGCAAACTGAACCATATTTTGTTCACCACAGCCAAAGGGCATTCTTAGCAGCTGGTCTAAATTTTGAAGTGCTGGACCCATGATGTCACCTTACATTTGAAGTGGAGAGACAGGAGAAAGGAAATGCACAGACATTCAGCAGTATGAAATGAAAGGACTGCTGCCTTCTCTAAACTCTACTGGGATCCTAGAAAAAAGCCAGTTCCTGACTGAACGGATATGTGTGAGATTTCTGGTGATCTCTCCTAGATTGGGGCAGCACAGAAAGGGCCATCATGATTCTGGGAGGAGAGAGGGAATACAAAGCTTGAGGGAATCTGAAGAAAGGTAAAGAGAACTGTCATTCCTGAGTGGGTACCAAGGAGGAAAGGAATTACAGAGGCAAACTAGGTGGAAATCTGCAGGGATGGTTTTGGTTCACTTCAGTGGATGGCAGTGACAGAAAGTTAGAGGAGATACCCCTTTTTGTGCCTTCTCCTCCAGCCACTTGGGGATCACCTAGAATCATTTGTTGTGAGGCATACATATTGGAAAAGATTACTTGATCCATATTTCTGAGGTCAACATTACACCCCTTATAGATAATCTCATGGGGACCTGGGTCAATGCATCAGTAAGGGCAAAGCATTGTGCAAACTTCTCTCACTGGGGACCCAAGATCAGGGAAAGCCTTTCTCACCAATCACAGAGAAGGTGACTCGGCCAGATCCCTCCAGCACTTCTGCAGGCAGAGTCAGGGAGAACTCTTCAGAGACGGTATTGTCTGAGGAGGGCAGAACCCAGAAATTTATCCCATAGAAGAAGCATCACACACGAGTGTAACACCCAAGGAGACCCAGGTGAGGCTTGATGTGACATTGAGTCACAGTAGCCAAGACTTGCAAACAAGTGCCTCAATACAGGAAACTTTGCCAGGTAAAAGAAAGACATGGACAAATTATAGTGATTGTTCTCCCAGGCAGGGATGGTACCACCAGCACTTGTTCTCTGACAAATTCCCTTTGGAAAACCTTTGGGATTTGCAGTAGCCCTGTCCCTTCCATCCTGCTTTCATGATCAATAACAGGCAGGAATTTTTGTCCCGTACCTGAAGGGCAGAGAAAGGCATTTTGGGTCTTCTCTTGTAGGACACCTCCTGGCTGCAGATGGAGAAAGAATAGTTCAGATAGGGAAGACAAGAAAGGAAGGCACCACGCCTTAGCAAGTTTTTCTGCTTTCCAAGAAGAAGAGGCTAAACTTCCTCTTAGCATCTTGCTAACTGCTTCCATAGACAAACCACTGTCCCCAGGGGTTCTCTACCCTGAGATGTGACTAACCTTCACAAGCAGAGGTTTTATTACTGCATCTCTCCCTCCTTGTAAAGGTGTCACGGCTGTCCTGTTACCACATAGATTGTGTGAATCTTCTGCCACACTGCTTACAGTGACATTCACTTTGCCTGCAGGGAGCACAGAGGCATGTTGCTGAGCACTTGCAGCAGACAGCTGTATGTACAAGCATTAGGTCCAGACATGCAGACACAGGCAAATTCCACCCCTCCTCCCACTAGCTGCCACACATCCCTCTGCTCAACCTCACCCAGCCTGGTGGCTGTCACGTTCCATACGAAGGTTTTTGCTTCATTGGTGCAGAGGCAGCTGGTGAACTGGCAGCTTGGACAGGCATCCACCTTTAGTTCTGGGGTCTCTATGAGGGTGGTACGGATCTGAGTGTGGTTGGATATACAAGCACACATTGGGATAGTGTTAGTAATGGGCACTGCACGAAGGAGCAAATCCCTTGGGTCATAAAGTGTGAGGTTGTGCTTTATAGCCCAGATGCCAGTATCTAGGGCTCCTGAGAAATTCATAGCTTATCTTTAGGCTCAAGTTTTTGTTCCAACAGAGATTGAGTAACTGGGGGAACTCACTTGGGGGAGCTCACCTGGATACAGTCCTTAAGGTAGTTGAAGACAGTGGCTTTTAGCCTGAAAGTCTCCCCTTGGATCACAGAGTATGGCAGTGATAGATCCACAAAGAAAGGCTGGAAGACTGTAAGAGTGGTCAGAGGTGAGAAACCAAAGCCAGTATCAGCAACACAGAAGGCATTGGCATTCCATTCTGTGATGGTGTCAGGTATGGCAACTTGGAGAGACGCTTGCCCATTGCCCCTGCAGCAGGAAGCAGAAGAGAACTTGATTAGAAGCAGTCAGGATACTCCAGGGGTATCTCTGGGGAAGGCACATAGAGGTTGTTACCAACCCAACAGAGACCAAATCCCAAATCCAAGTCTCTGGGAAAAGCGTCCTTGGTTTTGGCTTCTCCTTGTCATCAGAGCGACGTTCAGAATCACCATGGGCAACAGGATTGTCTGCTAGAAAGCAAGTGATACCTCAGAAAACAGCATATGTACACCTACAGGTAAAATTAGTTCTTCATTCACAGGCAATCTAACACAAACCACAAACGCTTTATGATACAGAACAAGAGTGGACAGGGTTGGCATTTCAATGAGAATCTGACACACTGTGTGTATCTTTGGGGAACACAGCTTTAGGGAGACAGAGTTGGATGAAATTTAGCCTGAGACTCAGTCTGACACATCCCAATTTGGTCTGGATCCAAGGGGAGACAGCATGCTAAAACAGAGTCATGCTCTTCTAAATAATCTGTGAAAGTGCTAGTGGAGAGCACACTACATTTTATATGAAAAATCTCAACACAGGGACACCAATAAAATATGGAGGTTTGAGCTTTTATCTGTGATTTATAAATCACATCCATTGAAAGGGACATAAGCTTTGTTGTTCTCACACACAAACAAGAAATGCAGCAGGATGGAAGTCAGTTGTCTCAGCTACAGGCTAGTCAGAATTGGGAGAGGGAAGCCCCTTCAGTCAAGGAAATGGACATGTCTGTTCCTTACCACCAACATGGCTTTTCATAGGAAGCATCTTTTTCTCAAAGTCTGGTTGCACACAGGAAACTGGTTTCCTGATTCTATTATTGGTTACTATTTTCATGCGCAATTTCTGGGAAAATAGTAAAGAGAGTAAATCAATGATAAATAAAAGGGAACAAGGAAAGTAGAAACTATGTTTGTTATTTGTTTCAACGGTTGACTATAAAGCCAAATTGTGAAAGACTTCTTTTTATTAAAACTGCTTTGAAGATAAGTAAGAAGAGACTCAATGAAACACAGAGTAAATTACTTTGTAAATAAAATAATAGCCAAGTGGTGATTGGTCAAAATACAAAGGAGTGCTCAGGTTCTTGACATTCTGCTATATCTTGACATACTGCTATGTTCTTGACATTCTCCCTTTGTAGTTACGGTAGTCCAAACCAGATTTTTTCATTTATACACTGCCTTTCTCTAATCAGGTAGTTTGCACTATGTTTACTCATCTTTCCCCATAGTCCCCAAATGAGTGTGGCTACACTGAAGAACAAGGAACAGATGACTTGTAGCAATCAAAGTCGAGGCAGCTGAAGTTTGCTAAAAGTAAATTATTGTAGGCATTTAGGATGGCATATTAGAAATCACTAGCTCAGGAAAAGTTTAGAGGAGGTGTAGACACTCACTTTAAACAGATTAAAGACATCAGCTTCACTTTGGTACCATGGTGCACCCATCCTAGCCTTTTTGTGGAGACTGGGATGCTGGGGCAGACAAGGGTATGCCTCAAAGTCTTCCAAGTGGTAAGGGAACCCTCGTCCTCCAATTGTGAAGCTGTCTTCAAAGACCATCTCATGCAACTGCAATTGAAAAACAGAGGTCTTCAAAAGCAGCTGGCCAACAAGCAGATGTATGGGTCAAATATTTGGTGTATAGCCCTCTATTACATTTTGTAAAGCCTTGCAGATGAAGAAGTTGACACTGGCCCAGCCACTAAAGGACATAATATAAAGGAAATATATATCTATAGGATAATGTATACTAAAGGACGTATACCTGAGGAGTGGATATAGACAGGTAGCTTTTAGTTTGCAAGACAGTTCAAACCTTTCAACTCCAAAAAAAATTAGGATAAAAATGCATGATTCAGTTTGAGCACAAAGCATTGGTACATCTAGCTTGCATATTTAAAGATTGATACTTTATATACCTGTTAGTAGATGATGCAAGTGCTCTGCACAAGAAGAGCATCCCTATTAAATGGAACACCAGATCACACTGTGGACTCTATCTACACAACACAACCCCTTGGATTTGGTGAGGCTTCTTTGTAACAGTCTGGACTGCTATAATTTAACTTACTACTTTCCATGAGACATATACCTGTCTTATTACCTCTGGTATACGTTGTGGAATTATGTTAGGATTTTCAGTTTCTGCAGTATGTTTGCTCTAAGTTTTAATGCAGTCCTCTGAAGCACACAGCCGCTTTAAGGTAGGTTACTCCAGCCCTTCTAGATTCTCAGAATGCACCTGATTGCTGACAAAATCCTGACCACTTTTCACCAGGCACTGTGTACTGTCCTCTAGCTACTGTTTTCTGAAGAACTGCTCAGGTCCTCAACCTGCTCTGTCACATGTCAATTCAGCAATGGTTGAGGCAGAGGGACAGAGGAATAGAAGTCCTCTACTAGGGCAAAATTCCATTTCAAAGGCTTAACCTCACTGACTGGTGGAAGATAGAAGAGCAAAGAGACAAGTGGAAAGCACCGGCATCTCTTTGAAGCTGCTCTCTGCCTACCCCTGCAGTGCCACGTAGCATCCACTACTCTTCAGGCAGAGGCCCATAGTGCAGGGGTGTCACTTGAGGATCATGATCACCACACAACTGCTCAGAAGAGGCCAAGGAGAGGGAATGGCAGGGCAGCCACCTAGTGCTGCAGCTGTGTCCAAGGACCAACTGTGGGCTTCCTCCTGCCCATGCATGGAGACAGAAGGTGGGCAGACATTAGAGGGTTGGTCACTACTGGCTACACTCACACTGTCTGCTGTTAGGGTATGGTTTTCCTTCAGGAGGACGCTCTTGTCAACAGCTCGGACAGAGCACAAGGACCCTGGATCAGCCTTGAGTTTCAGTCCGACTTTCGATCCTGGGACTTCCTCCTTGTGTGAGAATTCCAGTGCCACCTGCAAAAGAAAAAAGAAAGGGTCTGGGTGCTCAGCACCAGAGAGCGTGACTCTTATATTATGCTATCATGTCATATTACATCACTGTGACACCAATGATGCTATCATACTCCTTGTGTTTTTTCTACTCACTTTGTGTCTAAAGCAGTTTTCTAGTTCAAACTGTTCCACATCAGCCACCACCTCTCCATCCAAGAAGACTGCATATACTAGAAGGTTGATGTCAGGCAGGAAGTCATTGCCAATAGTCAGAGTTAATGAGAAGGAGCCTCGGAGATCTGCACAAGACAGCAGCAAAGAAGAGAGGGGAAAAAAAGCCAATTGAATCAACTCATTGGGGTAGGATGCACATTAAGAATCAAAAGAGGAGATTTAATAATTTCTCCCTGCAGATAAGAACACACACACACACACAGTCACAGATTAACAATTAACAGGATACCAGCCATTTCTTTGATTCACATCTTCTCCAAATGTACAAGTTAGCAGCAAAGACTGGATATTAGATCAATTAGATAGGAGAAGAACAGTTGCTGAAAAGTCATTGAACTGAGAGGAGATTGTGTTGGTCTAATGAGGTAACCCACCACTAAGAACTCAGTTCAATATTTCCCACTGATGGATAAGGATAACATCTGCAGATATAGTCACTAGAGAGCAGTCAGTTTTCTGTGGTGTGTTATGAGGCACTTAACTTCACATGCTTTTACTTACTCTCTTGCTGGGTAATTGGCACCTTCTTCTCTCTGCTGAAAAGGATCTTGCCTTTTGCTATCACCTGAAGAGCAAAGAGAAGCGCCATTTGAGTCTGAACATAAGAAGAGTGTGAAAAGAGCATGAGAAGAGAGAATGACATCTGACAGATGTGGCCACAGAAGTTCCTCTGGCAGATCATGACTTCACAGTATAGCCAGGTAGGACTTGAGAGATGTTGGTTAGGCAATGAGAAGGCTGAAACAGAGGTTGGGGGGTTTTTGCTTGGGTTAGCCACATGAATTAAACATTTGCCATAATACAAAGCATGGCTTCTTGCAAAGCCAGAGGTACTTTGGAAGTTAAGAGCAGCTCTGTTCTTAAGACCCAGAGAACTCTGATCTCTGCATTATTAGGCTACAGTACTTTTTGATTGTATAAATTAGTCCAGTTCAGTAACCAAGATACTCATAACCTCTCAGCTAGGCTGTAGTCATACTCTTGCTTTGGACTCACTTTCTTGAAAGTGGACTTCGACAAAACATTATTACTTACCTCTGGTATGCATCAAGTCCCTGTATTATTTCAAGCCTTTTTCTGTAAATATACAGGCCAGGGGATGTCAGCTGCCCCAGAGATTGCCTCTTAGTTCACAGATTGCCCCAGACACAGGTGGATGTCTGGGGCATATCTGCTAGGCAGAAACTGGGCTAGTCCTCCACTGCCACCCATGTGAACATAAAAGAAAGTAGAGTGAATGGCAGGCACCTATCACCCAAGCTTAGGTCAAGGCATTGATAACAAAGCAAAGCTGCTGGTGGCTAGGAGCAGGTCCAGGAACTGGAAAGCAGGTGGAAGTTTGGGCAGAACAGAATTCACAAACTGACTCATACTCAGTCCTGGAAGTAGCTTAACCTTTCTTTTGAGTATGTCTGTGCTGTATGAAAAGGGTAAAATGTCATTAAGTATAATCTTGCCCTGAGAACCAGCTGTCCTCTGTGCTCACCAAGTAGTAGAAATCAATGTGGTCTTCTTCAGGACTGAGTTTATTCTGGTCAAGGATATAATCCACTTGCACTTCCTGCTCTTGATCACAGGATAGCACATCATTCTTGGCCTTGATCTCTAGGAAGCTGTTGCTCTCAGAGTAGAAAGGTTTCAACCAGTGTAAGCTATCCTCAAATTGTACGTAGCTTTCAGAAGAATCTTCCTTATCATCATTTTCAAGGCTGTAGGTACCCTTCCGAGCACAAAAACATGAGTTGGCAATTAGTATCAAGTGATGCAAGGGAACATGTACACCTGCTGAAACACTCTTATCACCTGAGCTGATGGCAGACTGCACATTTCTCTTCTCAAAATAATATTTTGTTTAAGTATCATTTTAAAGTCTCTTATGAGACTTTCTCTTAAGAAGCCTGAGCAAAAACTAAGTCTGGTAGATTTGATCCCAATCTGATTCTTCCTCCTTTATTTTTTCATGTGAACACAACCCATACCAGACTTAAACCCCAGCACAGCTCCCCTGTTTTCAGTTTGTCTTTCTGGTCAGATGTCCTGAAGCACAACAGATGCCAAAACAGCTTTTGTGTGGTGAAGCTCTACTTTGATGTAAGGCTCTGTGAACCTTACAATAGTCATGGGCCTAGTAACAAGAACTAGAGCCTGTCCTCACACTCTCTCAGGAGATTAATCTACATTTTAGATTGCAAAACCTCTGACCACCAAATTCTTCCCAAGCAAAATTAGGGGACCTCACCCTGGATAGACTGGGGTCTCAGGTAAAAAGATATTAAACAATAGTTCCAGTCTCTGAGAAACAGATGGCAATAGATCATACTGCTTGGGCATGTATCCAACATCAACTGCAGGAATGCAAGTAGTGGGAAGACAGGTATGCTCTCATACTGGTAGCAATAAGATCCAGGTGTAGGATCAGAAATTGTAAGGAGAAGAAGCCAAGTGCTTCAGGATCTGGTATTGAAAAAGAGGTCAAGAGCAGCTACCTGAGCCTGGACATGCTATGGTGATCCTGCAGACCAACAGAAGCCTCTAAACATGGAGTTTGACAGAGACAGGTATCAACAGCCTGTTCTGCAGAACCACCTTAAATATATCCCAGAGTGGAGAGGGGGGAGATTTTCTCTGAGGAATTATTCACATTAACAGATGTTTTTAGTGGAGTCAAAGGAAGGTGAGGGGAAATACAAAAGATTTTCAGTGGCTGATGCTCACCGTCAACAAAACTAGTGTACTGTTCCAGCTGGTGGTATCCAGTGAGAAGTGAGCTTCCCCATTCTCATCTGTGAGGAATGACAGGTGTGTCACCTCATCGTTGATATCAACTTTTAGGTAAACTGTTTCATTTGTGAGGGGAGACTTGCCACTGTAGCAGAACATCTGTAGAGAAGGGGAGGAAGTTAATATCCTGTTGTGCCAAGATTTTGAGGCATTCCAGTGCTTAGTATTAATTGCTTCTATCGCTGGGCTTCCTCAGCCCTTCTAGCTTTCAGATAGGTTGGAAGGATCCAGATAAAAGTCCAATAAATACACAAAACTAACAATTTGCAGCTGTTCAGGACTGGAAATTGTCATGGTTTAACCCCAGCTAGTAACCAAACCCCATGCAGCCACTCGCTCGCTGCCCCATCAGCATGACTAGGGAGAAAGAACTGGAAGGATAAAAGCTGAAAAACTCATGAGTTGAGATAAAGATAGTTTAGTAGGGAAAGCAAAAGCTGTGCACACAATCAAAGCAAAACAAAGAATTAATTCACTGCTTCCCATGGGCAGGCAAGTGCTCAGACACCTCCAGGAGAGCAGGGCCCCATCATATGTAATGGTTAGGAGGACAAGTGCCATCATTCCAAACATCATGCCACTTCTTCCTTCTTCCTCCCCCTTTATATACTGAGCATGATGTCATATGATTTGTAATATCCCTTTGGGCAGTTGGGGTCACCTGTCCCAGCTGTGTGTCCTCCCAACTTCCCACGCACTCCCAACTTCTTAGCCATTGTGGCAGTACAAAAAGCATAAAACAGCTTTATATTACCAACCCTGTTTCAACACAAATCCAAAACACAGCCCTGTACTAGCCCCTATGAAGACAATTAATCCTATCAAAACCAACACAGAAACAAAGGGTAGTACAGGCAAATGAGACACCTATATTGAGGGATCTGAGGTGAATTCCTCACATCCTGAGCTGCTTCTTGAACAATTTTCATGATCCTTGATGATCAAAAAGAGTCTTGTCTCCAGCAACTTAACTTTTGGTGGTCCTTGCCCTCCATGCTGGGATCAGTACTGGCCCAGATGAAAGTGTTTCTAGCCCCAGGGCAGCAGTACCACTCTAGCATCACCCAGGGTATTTGGATCCAAAATGACTGCCAGTGAGGCTTTAGACCTTCCAGCCAAGTTACCATGAGCATTTGTCCAAAGGGAAAGTTAGGTGCCTGCTGATGCCACTCCCATCCCATATGCACAGAGTAGTTTCAGGAGCTACTCCTGGGGAAGCCTCCAGAAACTGCAGCTGGCCCCAAAATTCTAGTTCAGGGAATACAGTAGGTTAGGATGGGGAGAAGAAATTGCTTCTAAGGGAAGCTTCACTCCTAGTTGCTGGGTGACAGTGGAGCAGCATTTACCTTCCTGGAGATTGTTGCTTTCTACCTACGAAAGGTTATATCTATGATGCATTCTCAGTAAAGAAGGGATCCATGTGTGTTACCTTTCCTGTGTATGGTAGCCCACGTTTGTAGAATGGATGGAGGTTGATAAACTCTACAGATTTCATTATTGTCGCAACAGGAATTACACTCGATTCCACAGAATGTGCTCCTAGGTGGAGAGATGAAAAATCTCTTAAATGCTAGGCAGTGCCCTTAGGGAAGCAGAAGACAAAAAGACACTTCAACACCACCTACTACATCTATGACCTCTAAATTTAGGAGAGAAAATGCATTCTTCTAGGATATGATTTGGTCAACCTTTCTGGGCTCTCTGCTTTGTGACATGATGTATCATACCCTATAAGTATTTATTTATGTTTATTGAATGTAAAGGGAAACTATATGACTGTTCAATTATAAACAGTCCAGTGCTTTCCAACTGGCTGAGGAACACCTCAGTGTCCAGGCAATCACTAAAAGTTATATACATGCTAAGGGAGATGAATGATGGGGAGGATTAGGAAATCTGGTAATAACAGATGAAAGAGGTTCTGGAATAGAGACCATTATCATGACAGAAGATTTGGGAATCCTCAATTTATTTTTTCAAAAGGAATTCCACTGCCACAGGAAGACCAAAATCAAAGAAGTTGCCTGCAAGGAAGAGAATACTTCACATATTCTCTACTACCTGTTCCCTTTTCCACCATTTTTCCTACTGCAATTATGTAGTTGTCAGGTTTATTTATTTCAAGAGTTTCTGTCTTCACTGTAATAGTAGCGCAGCCATTCTCGTCTGTCTGCAGAAAGAAAAACAGAGAGAAAGAGCGTGGTGTGGAGGAAGATGAACTGTTCCATAGATGCTGGGCAATCCCAAAGAAGTATTTTCAAATATTTTTGGAACAGATAGAAGCTCACAAATCTTAACTGCAGAAACCTATCATGGATACCTTAGCCAGAGGAAAAAAAAATCAACATGCCTGGATTAAACAGTCACCACAAAAGTAGTAGAAAAAAGTACTTCAAGCAAATCACATAAGGATTAATTATGTCACAGACAAACTCAGGAGACTGGATTCAGCTCAAATCCCACAGCTGAAAGAGCATGAGTGTCACTACGTGAGCTACAGGTCTCTCTGAAACTATATGGCCCCAAGGAATAAAGCCTGACAGTGTGGCTTTCCAGTCATGACCATCTCTGTGACATGGCCATATTAAACAAGGGTGTCCTGCCAGTTACAGATTGCAAGAGCTTTGCCAAGAATTAAGGCAGAGATTGGATACAGCCAGTGTTTCTAGTCATGCTTGCTAAGTGCTTCACAGAACCTTTCAGGGCCTCTTACACACCATGTGGAGCTGGCATTCAGTTGGTGTTTTGTACAGCCAAGACTGTACAGCATTCCAGCTGGAATGCACTTTAAAAGATGCAGAGAGCCGGTTAGATTTTTGTATTCTGGCTTGTTGCTGGCTGGTCTGACATTTAGAAATATTTTCTTGTGACTTTCAGGCCAAACGAGCTGCAACCCACAAGAAAAACCAAGTGTGGAGCTTAGCCACAAACATATAATGAATACAGATGAGCAGAAAGTGCAACCAGAAAAGGACATCGTCTCAGACCAGGCCACTAAAAATCTTTAAATGATCCATTGTGAATGGATACAGCAAGAAACAGGGCATTGAGTTACAGACCATCTGATGCTCTGATAGCCTGTTTACTGGTGGGAATGATCACAGGGCTGAACAGGCCAGTGATGTAATTGCATACAATATATGATCCAGACCCTTGGAAAAAGTCCCAAGCATCATTACTTCACATAGCTTACACCTTCTTCTGAAGCACCAAGAAGTGCTCTAGCCCCACGATATGGGCAACTAGAGCACTAATTCAAGAGACAGAGTCACAGGAAGAGGAATCAATGGTCTGATCAAGTCTAGGAAGTGGGAAGACATGAGACTAAGGTTGGTGCCCATCAGAGGTGCATCAAAGCAGATTAAGGAGACAGACACACATTTCCAACACATTATACTTTCCATTCTGCTAATTGTTCACCTACCGTCTTGTTTTGCTTTTTCATCTCAGTAGATTTTGGTGTTCTGGTATTTGATATTCTTTCCATGGCCTGGGAGAATGTCACAAGAGTAATCTCTGTTTTCCCTTGAACGGGCTTCCCATAGGTATACCTGTGTCAAAGGGGAGACCTAAAGGGTTCACCTAAAGACTGTCTGCTTAAGTAGAAATATTAACCCAGGACACCTCCCACCCTCATCAATGCAAGTGGAGCCTGGAGAGCTTTGCTTTGTACCTTATTTGCTCAGGAACTTTAGCTCATCCCTTAAAATCATTTTGAATCCCTTTCCACCCACTATACACAGCATCCTTGATGTTCTTCAACCTCAGAGTAAATGACCTGGTGCAAGAAGTAGCCCATTCCAGAGATTGATCTGTCTCCCCCAGACACAGGGTCATGCAAAGAGATCATGCTGGAAGACCATTTCTTGGTTATGAGCAATCTAGAGGAGATGGTAGAGTTGAACAGCCAAGATCATAATGTTATTGAAACAGAGGTTGGGGGTTTTTGCTTAAGTTAGCCACATGAATTAAACATTTGCCATGATACAAAGAGCTAAGAAAATGTAAATTTCTGGAGCCACCTACTGATAAAGGACAATACGAGAAGGGAGACCAAAAGATGCAAGAGACAGATAAAGAAACCTCCTGTCTCCAAACTGGTGGAATCAACAAAACCCACTCAAGATAACACCAAAGAACCAGAGCACACGCGCACAGGAGAAAAGTTCAAAAGTTCAACTTGAGGAGAACTGGCCTTTGACCATGGAAAGGGGCCTTTCTGGGACCACCAAAGCAAAGGATGCATGCTCAGAAGGGCGTGAACCCAATTAACATACAAGACCAGGACAGGTGGGGCATGGGGTTGAATATGCATGAAAGAATTATGTAACCCAATATATATGGAACACCTTTGTAAATAAAAACGGGATTCAGGCTGGAGTAAGTTACACAAGTCTTTGGAGAAATATCTCCCTTGTGTCCAGCGCTGTTTTACATACCCACTTCATAATAATCAAAAGTTATGGAGTTTTCTTTATTCCGTATTGTTTCAGTATCATGTACTCACTTGCCACAGACCTTCACCTGAAATTCCTCATCTGTTGTAGTGATAAATGGAGGGTGCTCAATCTTTATTTCAAATTTTTTCAGCACTGAATGGAAGAGAGGAAGATAAAGATGAACGAAAAACAATACTCAGTATGGACACTGACTGTAAGTTCTGTTATAGCTGTTGTCCAGATGTGAGGAAAAACAGTAACATCCCTGGTTATTCATCACCATGCTCCAATAGGGGCTACTCCCTTCAGTAACACAATCCTGTATTTGCTGCTAGAATTGCACATGGGACAGCTTTCTACTGCAGCTCAGTCAAGCATAAACATTTTAAATGGCACAGGGTTTTGTCCTTACCACTGCAACTGAATGAGACCAAGACATGATTCCACTTCGTATTATAGCAGCTAACTGGATACTAAACTTAGCCTTGAAAAGGATGACAATGAGCAGCAAAAAGTGCTCATCACAAGTTCTAGGCAGAGGTAGAAATAGATGTCAGCCCACAGCCGCTCCTTTTTACCCTATGCAGCTGCAGAAGCTCCAGCCCAGCTTGACATGTGCACACAGACCCATCCATCCTTGTCCCCAGTCTGTCGTTCTCCCAGTTCAACACAAATCATGAACACAGGTCTGATGAACACAGCTCTTTCCTCCAGCTCCCCACACTGCTTTTCCCACACATCTGTTGTTCGAGTCTCACCATATTCTTCAACACGGAAGGTTTTCATAGCCCTGTCTTGTTGCACTGAGATGGTATACTCCCCCAGGTGTGCTTCAGAGGCCAGAGGGAAGGACAGATCCACAATGCCATGATCTGGCTTTACATTCAGCCACTCAGCAATACGGTTGTATTCAGGATCCTATTTGGGAAAGGACAAGAAGAGCCAAAGGTTACCTGGCAGATCCAGCCATACTCAAGCACAAGAAGGCACTAGAAGGGCTTTCCCTTGACCCAGTAGAATGGATTCAAGATCACCAGGAGAGATTCCTTCACTTCTCTCCAGTATCATTTCAGTGAACTTTTGAATTTCGAAGGCTGCCAAGAACAGTAAAACTCCTGGGAAGTGGCAACATCATAACACCATGGGAAGGAGAAGCAGCAGTGCTGCATCTATTGAGAGCTTATCCTTGTGCTTTGTGCTCTGTGCAGACAGGTTGTTGGGCACTGCTTCTTGTGTGAGTAAGGTCGTTAAGTTCTATTAACAAATGAATAGACTGGCCTGATGGCTCTAAGATAGCTGTAATCAAGCCAGGAGCCATGGCCTTTACAGAGTGGTAACAAGGTGACCCGTGTTGGACAGAACTTGTCCAACCAACCAAAAGTTAACTATTTTGTTGCTTAGCTACAGATTCCCAAATACGGAAGTATTCTTAGAAAGATCTAGAGAGAGAGCTGAGAAGCAGAGAGAGAACAGAGAAAGATGGGAGAACCATGAGAGAGAACTATGAGAGAGAGCCATGAAAAAAGAATCCTGGACGTTAACTATGTATGTATGTGTTTGTGGTGTGCAAGATATACAGATGTAAAAATTAATATCGATAAAAGTCTTTGGTTAAGTCTTTGAGACTNATCTAGAGAGAGAGCTGAGAAGCAGAGAGAGAACAGAGAAAGATGGGAGAACCATGAGAGAGAACTATGAGAGAGAGCCATGAAAAAAGAATCCTGGACGTTAACTATGTATGTATGTGTTTGTGGTGTGCAAGATATACAGATGTAAAAATCACAGCTTCTAGCTCAGGTATATGCATTACAGAGGTACTGATTTGAATGAAGAAACTGGGCTGACCAGGTAGAAAAGTCTTCAGCTGAACCTAAACTGTAACCACAACCTTATGAAATTACATTTGTGGCACAACTCTGTTCAGGAGTGAAAGGGCACAGTAGGAGACAGACATCTCTCTTTCATCAGTTCTTTGTCACTCACCTGAAGCCATATCTGAGGATACTGTAAAAACAAAAGAAACACAAGCTCAGTTCTGTACAGTGCAAAAACAGCACCCATGTAAACCAGTGTAGATAACTCTGCCTGACGTGGACCCCTGACCAAAAAATTCTGCCCCATCCAGACCCCACACTGGGTCTTCTCCTCCCTCTGTGCCATCTTACACTGCAGTCTTTCTTCAACGCACCAGTGGATGAGTGGTTTCCTCCAAAGATAATTTGCCCTCATGGTTTAACAGGCATGAGGGGAGATATCTCTTTTATGAGCCTCTCAATGTGTCTCGTACTGAAGCTCGTAATTCTAGAAAAGCACAAAGTGATACTCACCTCATTTTTAATGACCTTAAGATTCTCATCAAGGTTCACAATTCGAAATTTCACTGTAGATAAAAAGAAAAGCATAGTAAATGATTCTGTTTGCAAAATGTCCTTGCAGAAATCTGCTTCTCCTTTTCTGTGCTCCAGTATTCATGTCTCTCTATTTACCTCAGAGGAATTCAGGTCTTTTCCCAAACAGCCCTCCCCAGCATCTTCCCAACCCAGAGGACTTTTGGAGGCTTGTATGAAGCTGTGGGCTGTAGAAACTCACTGCTTTCACCTGGAAAGATTACAATGTTGAGGTAAACAGTGGGGTTGTCTGCAGTAGGGTCTGTCTGCAGGCCGTTCATATTATGAAGACTGTGGAGTAACTCTCTGTAATCTACAGTTGGGACTATTGCTGTAGACTTTACTCAAATATTAACAACAGTCTTCAAAAAGCAAGAGGTTGTCCAGTTGTCCTGGAGAGCCCTGGATTTCCTTTTGTGTCTCACTAGAGATATTTCACCAAAACAACACACAGGAGCAGCAGGCTGGGAGTTTGGTGTAGCACATCTTGGAGGGAAACATCCTGACTCAAACTGTTCCAGGAAACATCTGATAATAGAGATTAAGTTTCTTCCATCTCCAACAAGCTTAACTTGCTTCATGAAATCTTCATTCCAAGTGTGGCTGCTACCTTGATCTTTCCCTCCCCATTTCCGTATTCCACCTTCTTGACTTACCTGTTTCACCAGGTTTGTATAAGACCTTGTCTGTCTCTATCAGAATTACATTCTTCTGAGGCTGAACCAGAACCTTCTTACGACCATCAAACAGCACATTGTCCCTGCTGTGGATCAGTACATGCAGAAAAACCACTTCCTCCTGTCAGATTAGAAAAAAAACCCAACAAACTACTTGAGACTACAATAGGTTTAAATGAGAGAGGCAGCTGTCCTACCAAAATCTCCAACTTCCCTCTCCTCCCTCCCCCTTCTTTGATTTAGCTCTCTCCTTTCCCTAGTCATTGTCTTCTCTGTGTTCCCCAGTTTCCTCATTCTCTTTTCTCTGCCTTTCTCCTTGTCATGTTTGCCTCTGTCAACATTTCTCTTTCCTCTTTACTACCTTTCCCACCCTGCATCAACAACATTAACATGGCTCAGGCACAGGAGAGGCTGAAGCCCTCTACTTTGTGAGAGGTACCCAAGAGATGTATCTTACATATGTTGTGGAGTCATCGCTTTTCCTGGGAATGAACTTGAACTCCGGCACCTAGATTGATTGACACAAGGAAATGGAAAAAAACAAATTCATCAGAGACTTTGCACCTTATCCTAGAGGTGAGACATCATCTCACTGTTAAAAAATCCCTGAAACTTCAGAGTCCAAATTCCACTGTATGACTCTGTCTGTAACCCACTTGTCATTATAGAGGGAAGAAGCACTCTGCCTGTCTCTTGTTGCTGAACCTAGGAGTGAACCAACTGACACTTAATTCTGCTATGTACATAAAGAGTTTTATGGAACCAAGTAAAACCATAGGGAAGTCAAATCTGCAGTAATGGAAGATGAGATACTGATCAGACCAACACAGAACATCTCAGTATCACAAAGACTGAGCTCACCAGGAGAAAGGGCTTTGCATTTTTAATTAACAGCAGACTTCCTTGGCTTTCCAGAACCAGGATGTGCTCTCCCCTAAGGGCTGGCACCAATCCCTTGGTTAATCATTGTCGTTTTGATGCAAAACCGAATGGTTCAGCCCCTCCCTGAGTTCTGCTGAATGTGCAGAACAATCAGGGCATAGGCACAGTGGCTTTGTACAGTGCTGAGGAAGAAAGGGTCAGTTTGTAGAGCCTCAGTGCCAGACACATCTCCATGGCTCTCCAGAAATGTAACTGAAGGTTCTGTAGTCAGTGTGTCTAGTTAGGTCAACTAGAGCAGCACAGTTGCGATAGCAGGAACTCAAGCCATTCAAGAAATACCCATACTGCCTAGGTGAAATTCGGTTCATTGTGGGTCAGAGCCATTACAGCTAAATTAAAGCAAGCTCAATGTCTATGCAGACTGCAACTACATCTGGCAATGTAGAGGCAGCTTTAGAACAGAATAGTCCTCTTGGAGCTGGAGAGGCAGGCTCCTGAGGAAATGAGGATGAAAAGAATGTATTCCGAATGCATCGACTTTCACTGTGATATACAAGCATCCTTAGGGACAAAACACTGACTAAACTGAAAGCAAATGTTTACCACCAGTCTTTAAGTAAGAAGAAATGGGCTGATACACATCAAAAGAACAGATTTTTTCCTACACAGGAAAGATTTCCCACTTTCCTAGACTTCAGGACACTGCTATATTTTGCCTGACACTGGTAGGGAAATATACTTAACCTGCTTGCAAGCTATGGCAAGGAAAAGAACAGTGCACCCAGAGAAGTGCTGTGCTCTTATCTGAAGTGAAGGTGAGTGCCTCTACTGTCAAATCAGTAGCCACATGTACACTCACCTGGAAGGTGATGCACTGAGAAGTGCCTGGCTTCTCCACATCTTGTTCCACTAGTGTGTGGTTCTGGGTTGTTGCCTCCAAGGTGACAGCCAGGTGGACAGCCTCAGTTAGGGAGCTGAGGTGAATGTACAGCTTCTCCTCTTGGGAATCATGAATGATAGCAGGGAACACCACCATATAGTGACTGCAAGAGAGCAGTACATGTTCAAAAACAATTCAGAGGCTGAGGTAGACAGGCCAGAATCCATCTCTGCTGCTTTCATGAAGAGGTAGATCAAACGTGAGAAATGTCTGGAGGACTGCAGTGAAGTAAGTTTAGCACAGCTCTCTTTCCAAACCAAAAAGGAAGAATATGCCCAGTGTGGAACTAGAGAGCTCCTGGTATCTCTATGTCATCACCTTGCCAACAGCCAGGACCCAACTGCCCAGTGTATGATACTCCAGCTGCAAGCACACAGAGCAAGGCAGTGCAAAGAATGAAGCCAAAGGCTCAGTTGCTGAGACATAAGGCTTCAGTCCTCACACCAGATTTCACCCCCACCAGCACAGGATGAGCAGAAGCAAATTTTCTGTGGCTTCTGTAGCTTTGTGGTGTGTGCAGTGCAGTGCCTGCACAAGCCAACACCGGGGGCTGCACCTGGAGTGGTGCTGGATGCCCAGCGCTCCAACTGGACACTGCAGGAGCTGCTTCTTGCTCAGCCTCCCTGAGAGCAAGACCCCCACCATTCAGCTCCATGATGCTAAACAGTGCAGCACCTCAGTGCTACCCTTTAATGACAGTCCCTTCTACCAAGCCCCCCTAAATCAAAAGGAGATAGTCTCACGGTTCCAGGCTTGCTGCAGCTGCGACTGGGAACAGGGTCAGGGCTAAGAGGAGCAGTGGTGCTCCCATTGCTTGGGCTGGAACAGACAGCTGACAAGATCCACGTTGAAGGAGAGAACTGCCTGTACTGATGGGTTGGGGCAATCCTAAATAGCCTCCTCAGTAAGGAATTTGATATATGGAAATATTGTCTCTTCTAGGCTGATGACATTAGCTAATATTTACTTTTCTCACCAACAGCAGAGTAAAGGTCACACAGGACAATTTTCCACCCACATCTACCTTCAGATGGTATTCCAGGACACGGGTGCCAGGGCACCCACCCTCTTAGTGCACAGTCTGATGTAACAGGGACGCACCAGCCTTCAACCTAGCACTGACATTGCAGATAAACTTCAGGTTTAAAGTACTGTATGTCACTGATCTGGGAGCATATTTGATTCTCTGAAATTAACAGGGGTTTGAGTTCAAGTCTAAACTAGTGGGACGAAAAACAATCCAAGTTCTGTTTGTTTTAAGAAACACTCTACACGGCTCTGCATCTCTGAACAGTCATCAAATTGGCTGTCTCTAGAGTTAAATGGTAGCAGATAGACAACAAAAAGATAATAACATGCTAAAGTACTTCCCTTCTTCCAGAGAGAAATGAAAGCACTGGCAGAGTTGTGGGTGAAGCCCTGGGCTGGTCTGGCTGGAGGCTGCAGGTCAGGAGACACATTTCAGTAAGAAGCAAAGAATATATAAAAAAGAAGTTCTACAGAAGAAGAACCATGAAGGAAAATCCACTGACATCACAAAGAATTAATTTGTCCCTGCATGTTTCCAATCAAGTCCCAGTAAAAACACTTTTTAAAAAATTGGACCCCTGTAGCAAATACAGTAGCAAAGCACTCCTGCTGCCATCACTTGTGCTGCATAAGGCAGACAAGAAATCTCTCAGAGAAATATCAACAACCCTTACAAAATCTCGAAGTAAATGCCTTTGGTTTGTAGGCAATAAACATTGTCTCCACCCCTTTCACCCGCCCACATCCCAGCCGCAGCCACGCGCAGAGTGATTTCCACCTTCTTGGTTTTGAAGCCGGGAGAGAAACGGGCACCCTGTCAGAGCAGGAGCTGAGTACTCCTTCGGCTCTTTATGTGGGGGGAGAAGGAAGAAGAAAGACAGCAGAAAAAGGGGCGAAGGGGATACTGAGGAGAGGATAAGCCTTCCGTGGAGGAATTCGACTTGCAATCGGCTATGTGGAGCATCACTTTCCTGTGGAGCAGCATCCTTCTGCCTATCACGGCTGGAATGCCTGCAATGCTGTAAGAACCTCAGCTGCTTTGCATATGCGCTCTTATCTGTGGGGCATCCTTGGAGGGGGCTGGCAGTATGACAGAAACAGGACAGAAGTCTTAAGGTGAGGAGTGTTTTTCCGGAGAGGCATAATTTCTCGCATTCTGAAGGTCAGTTGGTTTTCCTGTGCCCTTTCCTCCACGTTCCCCCTACTGCTTGGCTCTTCCTTTGATGTAGACTATGTATTTCAGCAAGAACTCAGGCAGAGCAACTCTGCCAGCTTTCTGCACGTGTCCTGCCAATATCTCATGTCTCTTACTGTGTTCCAGAATATGTTTCCTTTTGGGCTAAGGTTTTCTCTTAAGAGCCATAGATCACCATTTAGTACTTCAGCCGGTAAAACTGAATGCGTTTACAAACTGAGCAAACGTGAGCCCAAGGTATCTGATATAGATGCTCTTTGTAAGTCAGTGTGTTCATTCAGGCTTGGTTGGCCATCTGCTCCCACCACGCCTTTTCTCAGACCTCTATCAAGGACAATTCTTAGCACTGTTTCTCTTCATCTACTCTGTCAGGAATGCAGCTCCTATTCCAGCAAGTACTGCTATGATATCCTGGTGAACAAGCTTGTGAGCTTGTTCTTGCTTTTTGAAGGCTTTTGCTTTTGCATTCATGGCACAAGTATAAACAGAAGCTTGACTATGCTTGAATAGTAGATGTTACAGTGAAAAATACATCACTGGGTTGTAGCTGGGTTCCCTCCTGCTGTATCTGGTGTGGCATGCACAAGTCTAGTTTTAAAAAACTTTTCCAGCATGAGTATAGCATCTTCGTGTAGGACATGTTTCATAGGCTGTTCATTATGTACATTACTGCTACCTGTTTGCTACTGTTACCTTCAGCATGAAGTTTGATTTGTGGAAATACCGCTTGTTTCAATAGGCTGTCTGCTGTCCCATCTGAATTCAAATAGCTTTGTAGATTCATGAGAAAGTAATCCAGCCTGGATCCTGGGATCCTTGAATAACAGCCTCTGAAATGCTGTCTAATTAGCTCATATGGCATGGTCAAGACATGAGTTTTCAAAGAGGTGTAAAAAATGTGTTCCAGAGTAAAGGGTCATGAGGAGCAAGGGAGGTATGAGAGGTTCAAGCAATGAGTTTTTAGTGCTCGTCCCATCCTTTGGCCCAAGGGGGAAGTGCCATGAGTCAGCTTAAGTAGGAAAATCAAAATGTTGTTGGCATATGTTACCAGATCCCCAAATATTAGCAGCAGACAGGTTGGCAGCACTCAAGTGTGAAAGCACTCAAGGCTCCTGGCCAGGAGGACTTTGACTTCCTCTTGCCAGGGTACTGAGCTCCAGCTGAGAACTGCCAGAAGGTCATCTCCCTGCCTCCTGCTCTTCTGATCTTTCCAGACCCTGCCCTCCTATTGCTGCAAAACATGGTGCTGGCTGAACCTGTCCAGAGTCATGGAGTCATGTCCAGAGTAATGGAGTCCAGTATGCAGGAGGAGTCAGTGATAAGAGTTTTGAAACCTGCTTGAATGCTGGCTTTTCAGTGATTCTAGTTGCTACAGTGCAATAAAAGATGAAAACAAACAAAAAGTGTGTTTATTATCATGGTGGTATCATGATACTCAGGCTCTGCTGCTGATTCCTTGGGTGACATGAGGAGGTCCCTTCACCTTATTTTCACTTTCAGTTTGGGAAGCAGTGATTTTATCTTTTTCTATGGGCATGCAGCATATAGTGCTGACTTTATGTTAGTGTCTGCACTTAATGTTTGCCGTACCTGTAGATGACAAACTGTGTCCCACTGATGTTGTGACAACAGAATGAAGAAATCAGAAGTCTTATTAGGAAGTACCTAAATCCTGTGGTCAAAACCTCTCCTCTTAACAAATCAGTTTTACCTGACTTTTTTTTTTCTTTTTTTAATAGAAACTATGCTGTGGCAATACCATCTCGGCTCCACTACCCCTTCTCAGAAACAGTGTGTCTCCAGCTCAGCAGAAAGCAAGCAGTCCCGATCCATGTGTCAGTAACCTTGCAAAGTAGAGCTGGGAATGAGACTTTGATCACTCAGTCCATCTCTCAGCTCACCTTCTTTCACTGTGCAAGGTTCCAGGTGAGCAAGCTGTTTTCTGGAGTTGTCTGTAGGGTGCATATTGCATGAGTTCTGCATCTGCTGGGCAGGCAGGCAGATTGTGTCTTCCCATGAGGATATCTTAATTGGCCAGTGAACCTTCTGCTTCAGCCTGTATAGGTCTGCCAATGTCTTTGCTGCTGTGTAGCCCACTAATATTTTACTCTTCTAAAAAACATTTTGAAATGTTCTGTGGGGTTTTTCAGGGCAAGAAGAACTGGAGCAATACAAAAGTAGTATCATAATCGCTTTTCAAAAAACTTTTATATCAGTTAATGGAATCCACCCTGAATGATGGTTATAACTATACCTGCAGGTCCCTCCTCCTGTTGGAAACCCTGATGAAGTGGCTTTTATTGTTATTACAGTCTTGGAAGCCAACTCAGAATTTCAGAAGAAACAAAAAGTCCTAATCAAGCACGCAGACAAGAAGTCTTTTATCCAGACAGACAAACCTGTGTACAAACCTGGACAGATTGGTATGAACAGTCTTGCGAGAGAAAGAGCAGTCCTCAGGACACAAAACATGGGGTACCCTCTAGTGCTTGGAGCAGGGCCTGCACCTCAAGGGAAATGGGTCACAGGCTTCATCACCCTTCTAAGCTTTGAGGGATTTGGGAGTACTTCTCTATCAGTGTACTATGTTTTCTCCGGTACTAGCCATACACAGACAGCATGCCATTGTGAACAGGTCTTGTTTGTTTTCATTAATGCATGAGAAAAGGTTCAGATGGCACTGTGTTATCTTCATGATTGCTACAGTCAAAGCCCACGATTGTGTGTCAGAGTCCTAAATCCCTCTCCTTCCTACACACTTCCTCAGGTGAGGATCACAGTCCTACAGGCCCCACCACCACCCTAGCACAGCTCAGATTACCACAGCGTACAGCTGTTTGCCCCATGCCTTTCCACCCTTTCCACTAGGAGGAGCTTCACTGCAGACAAGACTGAGTGGCTCACCACAGGTCCACTGTCCAGAAAAATCCTGTTTCTCCCCAGCACAGCCATCCTTCCCAGAAAATCCCACACTGTCTCTCCTAACACTTTTTTCCTAGCAGGCTGCCAGCTCACAGCAGGGCTTTGGACATAGGCCCAGGGGTGGATGGCTCTAGCTGTTGTCCACATCATCTCAGTGAAGTACTTGGGCACATCTTTCTTAGCCATCCATTCTTATTATTTATTAGTAAGAGACTTGATTTCATTTCAGCCAGTACTATTTTTCTTTTGCTTTATAGTCAAATTTCGGATTGTAACCTTGGATCAGAACTTGATTGCGAGCAGTGAAACGGTAAGTCAAGAGGGAAGATACCTTACTAGGTCTGAAAATGCTATGGGCTGCCTCCACAACCTCTAGATCAGTGCTTGGCCCAGCTAACTGATCCTCTATGGACAGCTAGTCTCAGGGTTAATTTTGATGCTTACAAACAGTGTTGAGCACCACCTGCAACACAGGAGCTGCTTATGATGTTGGGTTATGGGCAGTTCCTGGGAATTGCTTAGGGAAGACTGGTGGTTAGGGAAGACTGAAAGATGGTTAGAGGATAAAAAATACTAGGGATGTGGATGGCAATTCACCTGAAAGCATCCAACCAGTAACTGTTTTTTCCTCCCCACAGCAGCGTCTGGTGGAACTGAAGGTAAAGCACCTACTTTATTGAAAGTGGTGAACTCTTCTCATCTTGGGAAAGACACAGGTTTGGAGATGATGGTGGGGAAATATGGATGCCTAAATTCACTTACCTCAGAATGAATGGGAACAGTCCTTGACTTTTTGCCCTTCTCTCTTTCAGTGTCCACAAAAATTTGTCAGTGCAGTGTCATGATACCTGTCATGACACATGTCACACAGGCGTCTCTGCAGTACATGATGAGTGCCATTGAAAACTATTACAGCAGACCTTTCTAGAGTAGTCACAGGAGTTTTAGTCCCTATAGCCTATGAATTGACAACCTGGGAAAATCCTGAAGTTTCTTTAAGGAGACTTATATTTAACATACAGAAAACAAAAGAGGGACCAGTTAGCGTTGTGACTGCACAGGTAGAAAAACTTCCTAAAGCAGCTTTCAGGCTACTGTTCTTAAGATCAGTTTAGTATAATCACCTGAGCTGAGGAAAGACACCTGAAAGTGGTAAGTGATTTGCAATACCCATGTGGAGAGGTCACATTTCCAAACAGCAGTTGGCAGTAGTGATGTACATTTGCATACCATACCCAGCAAGAAATCAATATATAAAGAAATCAATATATAAACACATGGTTTCTGAGATGTCTATGCATATGCACTTTATACCAACATAGCACTCTGATCTAGCTTCACCTTTTCAAACAGCAGCTCTGACTTGTTCCATGTGAAGCACCCATCAACTCATCACTAAGTTCTTACTGGCTGGGCAATGTGACTCTACCCAGAGTTCTGCATCTTGTCCTTTCAAGAACCAGCAGCAGAACACTGTCCTTCATGACTGGCTTCAGTGGTCTGCTGCATGAAGTTCTGGACTCATTTATCCAGACTTCTCTGGGGATTTAAGACATCAGACTCCTCTGAAATCACTCCTTACTAGTTTATGTCTTAGGCAGCATGTGTCTCCACAGTGACCTGGGGGCTGTGCCAGCTCAGATCACCACAGAGGTCTCTAAGAAGGACCACATTTATTTTTTAGTGAGACAGGCAGGAACTAAACCACAGCAGCAGTCAATGAGGTGGCAGTGCCACCAGGGAGAAATAATATGATAGATTGACTTTGTCAGTGAGATAGGGAGAAAAGTCCTTTCTTCATCAAGCTTGGATTCACCTGAGCACTGTAACTGTCGTAGACCTGGGCTCTCAGGCCAAGAGAATATATGGTCACACAATACTCTGGTAGCTTGGACATCCTGCAAAAGAGTCTCTTTTTGCACTGGCAAGTAACTACTCTCTACTACTAACCATGCAGGACCCCAAAGGGAACCGAATTGCACAGTGGCTGAATGCTACACCTGTGGGAGGTATTGTGGATCTGTCCTTCCCTCTGGCTGCAGAAGCACCAGTTGGAGAGTACACCATCAAAATGCCTGACCGCACATGTACCTTCAGGGTAGAGGAGTATGGTAAGAGTCTCAGGAAGCTGATGGCAGCAGAGAAAGGTGTATTGCCTCCAGCCCCCCTCTCTCACACAGCGTTGAATAAGCTATGCAGCTGTGAACAGCTGTACTAGTTGTGCTCTCACCTGAGGTATGCAACTGCCTGCCAGTAGGTCTAATCATTGACTTCCATCCAGGCCCACTGGCTTTCTCCTCCTCCGTACACTGAGGAGGGTGGAGGCAGTGTCCCAGAGCTGTGCTCTGGGAAGGAGACTAAGGCTGTCTACTTCCATCTCATTCTGCTGGCTGGGCTGCTGGTGCATTCATACCAGGCCCTGTGCTGGTAGTCAGAGAATGAAAGGAGAGATTTATTTTCTGTAAACAACCACTTAGAAGGATTGGAACAAATGAACTCTCTCTATTCTCACTGAATTAAATTTCTCTTGCTTTCACACAGTGCTGCCCAAGTTCAGTGTCTCCATTCAGATGCCTGAGGTGGTCACTATCTTGGAGGAAAACTTCCATCTCCACATCTGTGGCATGTGAGCTAACTTATCGTGGTAGAAGGTGCATTCTTACCAGTTTGGAAACTGCATAGCCATCAATAACTGAACTCAAAATGGTCTCTGTCAACCCTAGCCCCAGTCCAAAATCCGGTACCCTGGAATCCTTCACTAAGCAATCCTCTGGGCTCTCACCTTTTTCCATATTCTCTCCACTTCTTTCTCTGTAAATTTGTAAGTGTGGATTCTCTCAATGTAGCACATGCCCTACAACATAGTACCTCTGCTGTATTTATTAGTAGCAGTGTTGTAGGAATAATGACTCAGCTTGTGGCCAGCACAATGTCCCCTAGCCCTTCTGGGTGACACTAGTGTCGACTGGGAGACAACTCACCCTTTTGTCTCAATCTAATGAGGTCATTTTTACTTCTTGGCCTCTGCTGAGCTCATGAACCACGAAGATACTGCAGGCTTCTGGGCCGTATAGCTGCAAACCACAGGCTAAATCTGGTATTATTCACTCTTGAGCCAGTGTTTCTGTACATAAGCCCTCTATGCTCTGTTTGCCAGGTACACATATGGGAAACCAGTCCAAGGTAGTGTGAAGGCTGTGGTGTGCCGTAAGCACATCCACTATAATCGGAAGTCTTCCAAAGCCAAGCGCAGTATTTGTAAGGATTACGCTGGCGAGGTGAGCACATGGGACATCCATTTCTCTTGCAAAAGAGAGCAAAAAGGGCAAAGAGCAGGAATACTGAAGGAAGGAGAGGGATAGACATCACCTATTGAAGCAGTATGCCCTTTGCTCAGAGATGACTGACTGTTATGTCCTTAATTCTACAGTGGAGCAATCTTAGCTCCTCTCAGTGATTTATCTGGCCACACTTAGATACACTCAAAGGAAGAAGCATCTGTAGGCAAGTTGACTTGCATATTTGCCTACACAACAGGTATTGCAACAGGGCAATAAAAAGTACAAACACTATTCACATAATTTCACTTTCACTGGATGCATTTTAGTACCGCTTTTTAATCTATTGTAAACACCTATGTGCTGTTTTCCAGAAATAAGTGCTTTGGAAACTCAGAAATTACCTGTTGCATCTAAGCAAGCAATGGGACTTCATCACAGACTTTACTCATTCATATCTAGGGTTGAATGACTGTATCTATGTTTGTTTACATATTTTTAAGTAACCCAGCACATATCTTAAAGATAAATCCTGCCCTAGCAGAAGAAATTTTGTTGTTGGGGAGAAATGACAATTCATGTTTGCTACTGGTGCATGAGAGTGTGTAAAGATGAGATGTGTAAAAGAGCATCTCCTATTAGTAGCTGCTCCACAGAAAGTGTATGTTTCATGCCAGTATGGGAGCTGCTGCTTTAACTCAAGTGTCTTAGTAGTACAGTTTTAGACTTCTAGTCTTTGGAATTGATCTGCACTGCAGAAGGGATTAGCACATTAATGATTTAACAAATTTAACAAATGATTAATAATGATTAATAATGTAACAAATACAATTCATACTCCCAGACAAACGAGGATGGCTGCTTTGCCACTGAAGTGAATATTAAGAATTACTACCGGAAGCATGGTGACAATTACGATTTCAACCTGGAAGCCGTGGCTTTTCTGAAAGAAAGTGGAACAGGTAAGAAAAACTGATTCTGTACTTCATGGAAAATCTTTTAGTTTACACTCATACAACATGCTTGTCTTTGGGTTTTCATCTGTAAGAACCCTTATGGGTCTTTGTGTCTTCCTGTCAAACTACTGGAGCTTTCTGCACTGGCTCCCATGAGGCCAAATGTTCAGAGGGCTCTGTCTTCCCCAGGAACACCATGGCAACACAAATGTTTTTATGCATCATAGCATCCAGGTCTGACTCACATAGGATATGTCAGTTCCCCCAGTTGCAGGATGGGCTTTACCAGTGTGCTTGCTCCTCCACAAGCTGCTGTGGACAGGCGAGCTCTGGCAGTCACCCTGGTTCAACAGGGATGGGCAAATGCTGCTTATTCTTCTCATCACATTAGAAATATGTGCAGAAGTGAGCCAGGCCAGCTTCTCTTGTTCTTAAACCATACTTTAGGAAAGTCCATTGGAATAAGGAGTTACTCAGAGCAGCTAGGGATAACCAAGGCCCTGACTGTGTACTGTCATTAGCTCCTCATCAGATTTAGCTCCACATCCCAGATAGGGAGATAAGATTTCCTGTAAGGTGCCCTCTCTCACAAAGTTTTACAAAGCCTTCCTTGCAAGAAAATGTTTTCCAGACCCCTGCCAAAAGCAGACCGCAAACTTCCATGGTGAAGGTGAACTGAAATGTTGCCTTCTAGTAACTGCTATGAGAAGGTGAGTGGAAGAGGAAAATTATTTTAAACAAAGTGGGAAAGAGATGTAAGAACTGTCTGGCAAACTGCTGTAATTCTGGCTGGTCAGAATGTAGGAGGCAGTATTGCTGCATGTGTGTGTTGAATGATTCCTGAAGTTACATGGAGAAACTACGGTCTCCTATGATTGGTAGTCCATCCTTTATCCCAGTCCATCCAATCATGGTGCCTTTGCTCAGACACGTGATATTCGCCTGCATGAACCTCCTGTCTTTCCTAGGAGTGGAGTTCAACACCACGGAAAACTGCAAGGTAACTTTTGATATCACAACTCTTCAGTTCTGGGGGACAAGCTACTATCAGCAAGGAGTTCCCTACTATGGAAATGTAAGTGAAAAGGGAAGAAACATAGCCCAGCAGCTGGGCCTAAGCGGGTGGTGGACACAGAAGTACCAAGGGGTCCCCTTGTTCTGAGCTGCCCAAAGCTGCTAGCACAATCCTCTGTCTCAGCCTCTCCTCTGACATATCTACCAAGAGGTTATGGAAAGGTGTGGCCACAGGATCTGTGGCTTTGCCAGATGAGAGAGCTGCATAAATGGAGGGGATGGGGGGGGCAGTGTTGGAGGATCACAAAATCAATTAGGTTGGAAAAGACCTCTGAGATCATCAAGTCCAACCTTGAACTAACACCACCTTATCAAGTAGACCATGGCACTAAGTGCCACATCCAGTCTCTTCTTAAATACCTCCAGGGACAGTGACTCCATTAGCTCCCTGGGCAGCCCATTCCAATGCCTAACCATTCCTTCTGTAAAGAATTCCTCCTAATGTCTAACCTAAACCTCCACTGGTACAGCTTAAGACTGTACCCTCTTGTCCTACTGCTGGTTGCCTTGGAGAAGAGACCAACCCCCACCTGGCTACAACCTCCTTTCAGACAGTTGTAGACTGATAAGGTCTCCCCTGAGCCTCCTCTTCTCCAGGCTAAACAACTCCAGCTCCCTCAGCTGCTCCTCATAGGACTTGTGCTCCAGTCCCTTTACCATCCTTGTTACCCTTCTTTGGACACACTCCAGCACCTCAATATCCTTCCTAAATTGAGGGGCCCAGAACTGGACACAGGACCCGAGGTGTGGCCTAACCAGTGCTGAGTACAGGGGAAGAATCACTTCTCTGGTCCTGCTGGCCACACTATTCCTGATACAGGCTAGGATGCCATTGCCCTTCTTGGCCACCTGGGCACACTGCTGGCTCATGTTCAGTTTTCTGTTAATCAGTACCTTCAGGTCCCTTTCAGCCTGGCCACTCTCTACAGTCCCCAGCCTGTAGCGCTGCATGGGGTTGTTGTGGCCAAAGTGTAGGACCCAGTGCTTGGACTTGTTAAATCTCATGTTGTTGGATTCAGCCTATCTATCGAGCCTGTCCAGGTCCTCCTGCAGAGCCCTCCTACCCTTTAGTAGATGGATACTACCCCCCCAGCTCGGTGTCATCTGCAAATTTGCTAATGGTAGACTCAATCCCCTCATCCAGATCATCATTAAAGGTATTAAACAGGACTGGGCCCGACATTGATCCCTGGGGGACACCACTAGTGAGGAATTAAGGTTCACACTGAGAATTCCTTTGCAGAGAGGGGAACTAGGACTTCTAGTGGGAGGTATATTTTCAACCTCCAATTCTCTGACTGTTTCTGCATCCCTACAGCTGGAACTCAAAAGTGCCAATGGGACACACCTGAAGAACAAGAATGTGATTCTTACGGTGTCCTATGGTAGCAGGAAGCAAACCAAGACCTACGTCACAGATGACACGGGGATGGCCTCTTTCATCTTAGAAACCTCAGCATGGGACAACAGCAGTAAAGTTATACTACAGGTTAGGCCTAATAATTACACTGGATTTAGCTAGCACTAAGCAATGCATTCCTCAGACCTATAGTAAATGTAATTGTCTTGGCATAGCCAGGGAGATGGAGGCATGGAACAGTGAAATAATCTAGGGCAAGTGGAATTATTTATAGCAGAGCCAGTGTTCTGGCCCCTAGTGCTTCAGCAGTCCCTGAGCAGTCAGGAGTCTAGATGAGATATGGAGCAGTGGACAGAGAGTCCAAGAAGTTGTGAACATGGTCTTCCTATGTAGCGTCTCTGTCAACGGTGGAAAGGATGTAGCAGGACTGGGCAGGGACTGAGAGCAAAGAAAGAACTTCCATGTGGTATGGAACAGGAAGGAAGATAAAAAGTGGGGGAAGAACAATCTGAAAATACATGTGAAGAAGAAAGTGCTGGTGATCAGTTTGCATTGTTTCCTCATAAAATAGAAGTTAGGAGAAACCTGGGATATAAGAGCCAGACAACTTAGGGGAGAAAGAAGAAAATCTAGTTAGGAGGCAGTTGCTGCAAACCGATCTGGAGCTAAGCAGGTAACCAGAATGTAAGGAGCTAGATAGGGATGCCCAACAGGGGATTAACAGAGAAAAGTTTGCATCTGCTTTCCCACGAACAAGGAGGACTCTCTTGTCTGGTTTTAGGAGTAGGTTTCTAATACCTATTCTAATACCTATTCTGTCTAACTTTGAGGTCAAAGCACTTTAAGGCAAGCCCTCTCTCTGATACTATCAGAGGTATCTTATATGATGGATACGATCTTATAGTTACCTTGCTGTAATTCCACAAGATGTTAATATTATAGTCTCAGAACAAATGGGTCATAGGCCAAAGTTGAGCAAGGCTGTTTCTTCAGGTGTCCACTGCCACCTCTACCCTACAGATCAGGAAAGGTGCTGAAAGAAATACAGTGTGTGAGTGCAACAGCACTAAACAATGAAATACATTATCATGGCAGATCCATGCTGATAATTTACCCACAAGTACCAGACAGAAGCGAAGAGTTCAGTGGTTTGATCCAGGGACTAATAAGCTGCTCTACACAGTCTAACAATCTGGCTTGCTCCCAGAGTAGCAGCAGCATTGCAGAAGTTCAGATTTCAGCCAAAGCCTTAGTAGTATATAGCTCCCTGTTTAGGCACTAGTTATCCCAGAGTGTAGTAGAACGGGCAGTGCCAAGCTCCACAGAAAGAGGTGGAAAGAGACACCTTACCCTGTGAGAGTTCAGAGTCCACTGTCAAATCAGTCTTGGTTTTGGCATGGGGAGAGAGGCAAGAAATCCTCAGACACTTTTTCTGTGCCACAGGCAAAGACCCAGCTGGAGGACTTAAGCAGTCGAAATGTGAGAGTGTCTTATGGCACTGCATCCCTCACACTGAGGGCCTTCTACTCTTCCAGCCGCAGCTCTGTGAGGATCCAGCCAGTGCAGGCAATGCTGCCCTGTGGTGATGTGCAGCAGGTCACTGTGCACTATCACATATTAGCCACAGAGCTGGGGGACGGAGCTGTCAAAGCACACTTCTACCACCTGGTGAGTGCGGGGCAGCGCTGCCAACGAGATCAGCTTTGCAATGGGTCTGTGTCAGCACAGGGCCCTTTGCTGGCCCAGAAACATGGAGCACTCTCAATCCTTTGTTCTGTTCACTACCCTTTAGGTTTTGGCCAGAGGATCTCTTGTAAATCATGGACAAACAACAGTACTTCTTGATCATCCATTAGGTAAGAGCATCTAAATACCAGGAAAGACCCAACAGGAAAGTCCTTGCAGCCTGAATGGAGAAGGACAGAAAAGAGATCTGAGACCAACAGAGCTGGCACAAAAAAAAACCTAGAGGAAATGTCAAATATGCAATCTCTTTTATGTCTTTTAATTTCCTTTTTTTTTCTGATCAAATGATGAAATTCAAATTATAAAATTGTCAGAGTTTATCTGCCAAGCAGAAAATTATCAGAAACCTCCAAGGTAACTTACGGAATCTTTTTTCTGAGCTCAGGTGGAAAGTAATTTCTCTTCCAAATGCTCACTGTTGCCAAGGTCTCTCATGATGTAAGGTCACTGCTATAAAGTGGCACATTTATATGTGGCTATAACTGTCTAGCTGTGGCCTCCCCAGAAGCAAGGCAGAATTTTTATCCAAGAAACTATGCAGAAGTATTCTGGAGGAAGAGCTGTATTCCTTGGATTATAGACTTCATTCCTTCCTATATTTTCAATTTTTCCTTCTTCCTTCAGGTCAGTATAGTGGGGCTTTCAATGTTACTCTGCCCATTGACCTCATTTCACCTATGGCTACTCTCTTTGTTTACATTGCCTTCCCTGAGGGACAAGTGGCAGCTGACACTTTCCGTCTGAAAGTCTCCAACTGCTTCAGGAACCATGTAAGTAGTGCACAAAACATAAAGGGCCAGGTAGGCTGGAAGGTAGCTAAATAACTGCAAACTGGCTATAGAGGTCCAGCAGAATCCAGTAGCCACAGTCTTCCCTTTCTTTGTCTGTCAGTGTCTTCAGTCCCCCTTTTTTCTGCTGTTCCAGGTGGAGCTTGGTTTCTCAGACACAGTGGCTCTCCCAGGATCGTCTGTCCATCTCCATTTGCAGGCTGCACCAGGCTCCCTATGTAGCATCCGTGCTGTAGACCAAAGTGTCCTTCTCCTGAGGCCAGAGGCTGAGCTATCCAAGGATAGTGTGAGTCACTTCAGTGCTGAGCCTTGCTAATATTGGAGAGATACTATATATCTAAAATTTTTTGAGGTACTATATATCTAAAATTTGTGGAGGCTGTCTATGAAGCTCAAAAACCTTTGGAACTGGGTTTCTGTGGCAGGCAGGATCCGAGCTGTGCCTCTGAGGTCACAGAAAATCTCTGGATAGAAATGAAAATATTCCTGCTTCTCACACTGACATGTACTGTTTTCATTCTATGTCTACAGGTGTATAATATGTTCACCTATTCTCAGGAGCACCCCAGCACCCTCACAGACTTCTACAGTGACTACTGTACTATCCATGAGAGCCCAGGAACCATCAGTTCCCCTCAGACCACACTTCCACCAGGAACAATGCCACCATCCATGTACAATAGATACTCTTATGCAGTGTCCCAGCCAGATGTTTATGAACTTCTGAAGGTAAATCTAATTTCCAGAAAACCTGAGATATCAGAGCTGAGCCATTTTGTATCCTAGGTCAGCACTGGGCAGTTTCACAGATTGTGTTTCCTGTAAATGCTGGCAACTTCATGTTCTGAATTTGCCAAGCTTCTGAACTGAGAGTTCGCTGATACTCTATGCTCCCAGCTTGATAAATTCCCATCAATCAGGTAGATTCCTAGAACCTAGCTCCCCGTTAGTCCCAAGTTTGAGACCCTTAGACTTTGTAGGGGTTGGAAGGAGATGAGAGTGAGAAAATAGGTGGTTGGAAAAGCAAATCACCTGAAAGAAAAGGGGAAACTGGGGAAAGGAGAGAAAGCATAGTAGAAAGGAATAGCAAGTGAAGGATAGGAACAAATGCAAGTTAGGTTGGGCAGCAAACTGTGGTACCAAAATAATGACTTTGTGTCACATCCACAGTCCTTTGGCATGAGGAGCCAGGATGGGGCTTTGGGAGCAAGGCAGTTCTGCATTCTCTCCCTTTATACATTCACAAGTCAGGTTGAGGTGCAACAACACAGGGTGGCTGATATGCTGGGAAGTGGGGTCAGACGCAAATTCTCAGACAGCACTCCCTCCACGGAAATATCCCTTCTTTTCTTCCCTTTCTTTCCTCCAGAATTTAGGTCTAACATTTTTAACCAGCCTTAAAATCAAATCTCCAATTGAGTGCCGCACGCAGACCACTTTCAACTACGACTACATGTGTACATCTCAATTTTTCCTGTGTCTTTGGAACTCACGGGTAACATACAGGCTGCACATGGGCAGCTGAACATGCAGTGTACTTAGGAACTGGGGATGGCTTCCAGAGATGAATGGGAGGCTGCACAGGACACGAACAACAAAGGAAGAGGGGAAAGGTCCTGGCATGTGTGTATGTCCAGTGCACTGGAGGGGCAGAGGGGTGGCTGCAAAGAAAGAACCTGTTTGGAAGTTTCTGCCGGCAGGCAGTGGAGAAATGGGACAGCTGTCTCAGGAAGGAAAATCTATTTGAAAGACTAGGATAGATCTTTTTGGAAACCAGAGAATCAGCCAAGATTAGCATTGGGCAGTATCTAGGCTTTTCTGCAGGATCTGAGAGCACAACTGTGAGCAGGTGGGGTCGCTCATGGGGGAATACACACATACTGGAATCCACCTGGTCTCCTGAGTTGTCTCATGGAAGACAATAGTGAAGTAGGTTGAGGGCATTTCGAAGAGGACAAGTGGGATTGGGGTGGAAGTGGGAGGAATGGACAACTAAGCTTTTTCCAGATAAACTCTATCCTGATTTCACAGTTGCTCTGCTTTTGAATGAATGCTTGTATTCCCAATAGCTTATGATGAGCTGGCAGACTTGGACAACTTGGACCCAGAAACAGATGGTGCTGTTGAATATGCTGAGTCAGGACACACTGAGCTGGGTAGCGAGTCAGGGCCAGTACGTACCTGGTTTCCAGAGACATTCATCTGGACTCTGGTTCCCATCAAGTGAGTAATTATGGGTTGTGACCCTACATAGATCCCGACTTTCTACCAGCCACAGTAGAGAGAATGGGCAAGAGCAGAGCCAGGGCATTATTGCCTTCTATGCACAAAAAAGAAAAGGGAGGTATGAAGAAGTGGATAACAACAATGGAGTTCTGGTTCAGTTCCTGTCTCTGATGAGATTTTCCATCACACACTCCTATAGGATGGAAGAAGCCTTGCAAAGTCTGTAGCTTCAACATCCTACACAAGGCAAGTCCAGTTAGATCAAGTTGTAGTCAAGTACCTTGTATCTCCGAGGACTGTTCCAGTGTTTTCATGTCTTCATGGCATTTTTTTTTTCTTAGGTCAGAATTTCCCATGTTCCAATTTGTGTCTGTTACCTTTTTTCCTGTCAATATGCACCTCAGAAGAGACAGGTTCTATTGTCTCTGCATCTTCCTAATACTAGCTTTAGAAAGCTGAAATACCTCCGCCTTCCCTCCAAAGCTTGAAAACCCCAGTTCCTTCAGCCATTCCTTGTACATCAAATGCCCCAGTCCCCTGACCATCTTGGTAGTCCTCCACTGGATGCATTCAATTATGTCAATGTCTTTCTTATACTGGAAGGCAACAATGGGACACAGCACTCCAGGTATTGTCCCACATGGAGGAATACAGGGGAAAAATAACTTTTCTTAACGTACTGGCTGTAGTCTTCTTAATACAGTCCAGAAGTAGGTGGCCTCCATTGATGTAAGGGCACATGAGATGTCTCATGCTCAACTTGTTATCCTACAGGATCCTACCAGGATCCTACACCTCTTTTTCTGTAAAGTTGTTTAGTAGTCAGTCATTGCATAGCCTGTACTGTTGTATGTTATTCCATCCCAGGTACAGAATTTACCCATTTTCAAGCCCATTTTTACAGCTTCTCAAGGTTCCTCTTAATAGCAACCTTTCCTTCCACATATCCCTCCTGATAACAGGAACCCCTCCCTAACAAGGCATAGTCTGCTGATACATAGTAAGATTAGTCTGCCAGTTTGCTGAGGATATGCTCTCTCCTATTACCTGGCTCATCAACAAAGCCATTAAACAGTATTGCCCCAAATGTTGGTCCCTGAGGGATGTCATGGGTAAACAGACACCAGCTGGACTTTGTGTCACCAATAACCGTCTTTTGTCCACAGTGGTCCAGTGAATTTTCTACTTACCTTCCCATGCACTTGTCTGGTCCACGCTAACGTGGCTGCAAGGATTCTACAGGATGCTGTGTCAAAGGCCTTGTTAAAGTCAAGTTTAGCAGCATCCACCGTTCTTCCTTTATTCACACATCTCATTTTTCTTAATTCTCCCATCTGCCCATGTTCTCCATCTGTAAAAATTGATCTCTGCCTCTCTATCTCATTTGGCTAGATTATGGTCTTTCAGGGCAAAGACCATCTTCTGGTTTGTGTATGACGATCTGTGAGTGACACTCAAAATGATGACTGCTGAGCTATGGTTGGTAGTTCGGATGGTATGTGGTGGAAGTGCCACACAATACTCCATGGCACAGACCGGGTGTATAACACAGACTCCTGGGAGCCCTGTGTGCCCACACAAAGTAAGAATTTCAGGTGCAACACTTCTCAGAAGCAAATTTTTGGTTGTATTTTCTTCTCAGTCATTCCTTGCCCATCTATTTGCTATCCTTCCCGTACCTATGTCCTACTTCCTAGGAATCCCCACACCTTCACACGCACTTTCATTTCATAGTCTGAATTTCTGCATTTGTCTTCCTAAGAGAAATCTTTCCAGGAGTGGAGACAACCCCTTCCACTCTGTTTTCTCCTCAGTGACTCTGGTGCTGCTGAGTTAGCTGTCACAGTACCCGACAGTATCACAGACTGGAGAGCCATGACCTTCTGCACCTCAGAGAGCCACGGGTTGGGAATTTCAGAGACCACCAGCCTGCGGAGCTTCAAGCCCTTCTTTGTGGAACCTACTTTGCCATATTCTGTTTTCCGGGGAGAGTCATTTCCCCTGAAAGTCAAAGTTTTCAACTACCTGAAGCAGTGCATGGCGGTGAGTGGCTCTCTCCAGGATGGTTTCTCAGCAGGGGGATGTGGGGTAACTACTTCACAGAGACCCAGACAAGGGGCTGCCTCAGATGCTGGGCAAAAAACACCAAAGAAGCTATTCAATAAAAGCTCCACGCTGACCATCTCAGTCCAGTTTATCCCTCCCCAAAAGAGGGAGGAATACATGACTACACGACTGCAATATCCATGGCATACTGTTGGTGTCCCACAGCTATTGCAACAGGGCCATCATCATTCCCACCCTTGGCTTCTGGGATTGATTTATTTGCATCAAAGAGCTGAAAGGAAAAACACAGCAGCAGCTCTGTAACCTGAACTCCTTTCTGTTTCACCTCTAGCTTCAGCTTAGCCTAATGGACTCCATGGATTTTGAATTTGTGCATGCAAATGTCAGGTTCACTGTTTGTCTGTGTCCTGATTCAGCAAAAACATTTTTCTGGGATGTGAAGGCTACAAAATTAGGTAAGGGGACAAGTTAGGGGCAGGACGGGGAGGCACTGGCAGACCTGCTTGAGGAAACGAGTTGGGCTGGAAGGGAGACTGGCCTACTATGGAAAGCATGAGTAAACAGCCTTAGGCTGAGCTAACTAAAACGTAAGCATAGATGTGCCAACTGGCCTTTTGATGTTTTGTTTTCCAGGGAAGGTGAATTTCACTGTCACTGCTGAGGTGATGGAGCAGGAATATGTTTGCACTGAGAGTACAGCTGTTGTGCCAGAGTCTGGAGGAAAGGACACAGTGGTTAAACATCTGCTGGTGAAGGTCAGACTACTCTTCAGGGTGAGATCAGAACTGAATCAGGCTCAGAACAGCCTGGTGGGTGGCTCTGGGAAGGAAGAGTCAGCTGGATAGGTAGGCACATTTCTTGGAGAGGCTGGTCAAGGAGTCATTCTAAGGGTAGGTTGGATTGAAGCATGAGCTCTTCCACTCAACTGGACAGAAATGTCAGAACTGCTTGCTAGCAGAGCAGTGAGGCCAAAGGTCATGTAGAAACCTGCTTCTCTGTAAAAAAAAAGACCTGCTTCACTGTTGGCGTGTATATCCCTGCTGTCTTTCTGAGGCCCTTGGCCATGGCCCATGAAGACAGAGAAAGTGGCAGAAAAAGTGCAGGAAGTTAGAGTTCCATGCAGCTGCTGTCTCATTTTTCTGCACTCCCTTCTGAGCTGACCAACCTTTTTCCTGCCAGGCAGAGGGGCAGCTGGAGGAAAAGACCCACACCTCACATCTGTGCCCTGAAGGTAGGTGTAGAGACCCCAGAGACCATCTTACCACTGGGGCTGTACATGTGCACAGAACAAAGAGATCAGAGAGCAGCAGCATGGTGTCTGAGCAACTCTAGGACTATCTTGAGTACAGGGAGTATAAAGTCAGGGATTTTGGTGCTTTTATGGGTAGGCAAAGCCATTCAGCCCTACCCAGTACTATAAGCTCCTGGTAGCACCAAGCCACAGTCTAACCACATCACAGTCCTTTATCACTGGGTGGCCTGATCTCTGTGCCATCTTCTCTTTTGGACATTGATTTCACCAACTGATGAGGTGATCCCAGCCTTGTTTACACCATCTCCTGGGGGATGCCTGTGACTGCCATCTCATTTGAGTCTGTCGTTGTCCTGATGTTTTTGCCATTTGCAGGAACTTCAGCTTCAGAGACAATCACTTTTACAATGCCAGAGAACATCATCTTTGGGTCAGAAAGAGCCCACATCTCTTTCTTAGGTGAGTTCTATGGGGGTGTTGGAAAGTAATATTTTTCCCTGCATGACACTTCTCTTCTGGTGCCACTATGTCTGCTTTAGCCAACAGAGTAATAAGAGGGAATACATACAGCCAGGTGTAGATACTGTCTTCCAGAGAAGTATCTCACCTCTCTTATACAAGTGGCACTGAATGGACATATAATTTCAGTGAGCCAAAGGAAAGTTGGACAAGTACCATACCACTGTTCCTCCTATAGACATCACATGAGCTGAGGTGAACTGACACCAGTCTTAGCAGGTTATCTGGAAATTAGTGAGATCAGAATTGTTTTACAAGAATATATATAGCTCCCAAAGCTCTGATTCTGTACTACAGGTGACATTTTGGGGACAGCACTGGACAACATAGATGAGCTCCTCCAGATGTCCAGTGGTTGTGGTGAGCAGAACATGGTTCATTTTGCCCCAAATGTCTTTATCACACGATATCTTGAAGAAACAGGACAACTGACTCCAGAAATCAAACAGAAGGCAATTGGCTATCTGGAAAGCGGTGAGTGGATTTCTGCTTATTAAGCTGGTGATGTCCACTACATGAGCTGTGCAGTAGGAATCTCAGCAGAGGCTTGGTGCTGAACAGGATTTGTGCACCATCTCTGGCAATCGCAGCAGTGTAAATCAGGCTACTGTGTCTCCACAGAACAAGCAGTATACAGCACCTCTCTGCTAAATTTCCCAGAGATAATGCTCTCTGTAATGTTCAGCAGGATTGGTGGGGCATGTTGTCACCTTGAGAACGTGACAGACACAGAGCATCTTCACTATCCCCAGCTTCTTCCCACAGGGTATCAGCGGCAACTCCTGTACAAGCACACAGATGGCTCGTACAGTGCCTTTGGGGAAGGAAGTGAGCCAGGAAACACTTGGTAAGCAGAAGTATCCAGACATAACTGAGGAACAACAGCTTGACCTGGTCCAGCTCAAGCTGGCTTGGATTTTGGTCTGTGGAAACTGAGAAGTCTGAAGGTCTGGAGTTTTGAAGAGAAGTTGCTCCTGAGAGTTTTTGAAAGGGAACTGTGGCAATGAATTAACTTGAAGTACCCCTGTTGGTTTGTTTTTGTTTGGGCACTGCAAATGAGGCTGATTGTGCAAACTTGGCTGCAAAGGCACCTTCTTTTCAGGTTTTTCAGAGTGCTTTGTGCCCAAACAAGACTGGGAATGGGTATGAGTGAGCTCACTAAATGTCAGCCCTCAGAGTCAAGCACTGCATTGTTCTTCCCTCTGATGAACTGAAATTTTTCTCTCTTGCTGCAAATAGATCTAAGCTTGAGTTTCAAGAGCATTTAACTCATGTGCATTGCTTCCAGTTCTTCATCTGCACAGAAACTCTGGCCTGCTGGAATTTCTACAGGGATGACATAGTGGAAAACACAGAGACTCCTGTCTCCTACTGAAGATGGGAATCAGTGACTGGTTCAGTTCTATTTTCTTCTTCCTTCCTTGGCTCTAGGCTTACTGCCCTTGTCCTGAAGACTTTCAGCCAAGCCCAGGACTTCATCCACATAGATGAACAAAATATAAAGGATGCTGCCAGTGCCCTGATTAAAAGCCAGACTCCATCTGGCTGCTTCAAAAGTGTGGGGAAGCTCTTCAACAATGGCCTGATGGTATGACATCTCCGGGCAGTTCATTAGGTACCTCAGAGCTCCTTCACCCTCTGGCCGAGTTTGGGTGACAAGAACAACAAACTCTGCTGCAGAAGTAAGGCTATCAGGTGCCCAAGGTCATGCTTGGGTGATACTCAGGATTGGTTGGTCATGGTGGTGCTTTTCCAAGTTATGAATGAGGGAGGCTTGCATTAGATGTCAAGCACATGGGAACAGAACTATTGTCCCACCCTACCTCCATCTCAAAAGCTAACACATGCCACCTTGCAGGGGGATTGTGGAACATCACATTCCCCTGGCACTGAAATCTGCTAGTGAGAATCTTATGCAGGGGAGGGAAAAGTGGAATGTGTCCAACAGGGGGTAGATCCCAGCCCTGTACTTCCTTAGCAGAAGGAATAAGACCAGCACTGTTGCCTGTGCTGGCTCTTGCTAGGAGAGCAGAAGGTACTGGAAAACTTTCTCCTCTTTCTCACAGCAGCCCTTCTCTTCTCTGTTTTGTGGTGGCTGCAGGGTGCAGTGGAGGAAGGACTGGGGCTGAGCTCTGTGATCATCACAGCTCTCATACACTCTGGGATGCCACGCTCCGTGAGTATTGGCAGCAGGGATGGGCTGTGTGTGCAGCTGCTCTGCAGGCAGTGTGTGGGTGCTCTGCCCCTGCCCTCACAGGGGTATGTTACCAGTTTTCTCCCCATGTTTTCTGTCCCGGTTTCCACCCTTCCCTGCACATGTCAAAGCTGCATTCCCTTCCCAATCACCCTGCCAGTAGTGAGTGTGCTTTCAATTCCATCCTAGGACCTAGTTGTACAGAAAGCTTTGAACTGTATAAAGGACCTGGTCAATGCTGATACTGGCAGTTCCAATCTCTACAGCCTGGCACTAGCTGCAAATGCCTTTGCAGTAGCAAGTGATAAGGCCCTCAGGCAGAAAATCCTCAAAAGATTGGATAAGGCAGCCATAATATCAGGTACCAAAGACTGTGGGGCAGGAGGGAGGGCCATTTGCAGAATTGTGTGGAGACTGCTGGGTTGAACAACCGAGGGATTGGAGGGCAAGAGTGGGGAGCACTGCCAGAGGTCTGTGGGGAGTCCAAGGCTTGGATAGACTCTGCCAAACTGTCACAGGTTATATCCACACTGTGAGACAGATTGTCTCTATGGATGGTCTCACAGTCCTGGGCTCCCAGTCATTCAAACCAGGGGAGTTTCATGGATGTTATAGAGCTTTTCCCCATCCTGCAGGGCTAGATTTTTACTGGGAAAATGAGGGGATTGGGGGGCAAATAGGGAGATAAGCACCAATATCTTGTCCAATGTATATGTTCACTCAGTACACACATACAGAGGCTGAGTAGTACTCCAAAGTCATTAGATACAGCTACCATATTCCATAAGTGTTCCCACTCTCCCTCCAGATGACCAAATATTCTGGAGTCAGCAGTCCAAACGGGAAGAAGATTCCCTATATTGGTATCGGGCTCCATCTGTTGATGTGGAATTGACAGCTACTATCCTCATGGCTCACCTGACAAAGTCAAGTTTGTCATCAGATGAAATCAGAAAGGCATCCCAGATCGTGTCTTGGCTCACCAAGCAGCAAAACCCATATGGAGGCTTTGCTTCAACCCAGGTAATCCCTTTGAGCCACCATCATCATTGGAGATGATGCGGGTGTTTGAGAGCAATGGGTTCTAACAGCACAAAGTAACCAAGAAAAAGAATAAATAAAAAAAGATGTATGGATTTACAGCTCCTGGAAGTGGGGAAAAGGTGAATATTTGTATTCCTCTGAGATAATGCCATGCTAAAAGCTCAACCCTTATTGTGCTGTAGATGCAATATGAGTGAGGGAAAGGCTAAGGACTGGGCATGCATAGGAAGTAGGAATCCTATTTTTCCCAATGTTCATCTCTTTCCTCAGGACACAGTGGTTGCTCTGGAAGCCCTAGCCCTGTATGCAACCAAAATCTTCAGCAACGATGGCCCTGATCTCCACGTTTCTCTCACTTCTACGGGATTCAACCAAAACTTCCGAGTAGACAGTAACAATCGCCTCCTGCTGCAGAGAGTGGAGCTGCCATTCATTCCTCAAGATTATACTGTGCGTGTGCAGGGCCGCGGGTGTCTCTTCGTGCAGGTAAGTCCAGCCAGGAAGAAAAAGTTTGTCTGGGGAAAAAGGCTTAAAAGCCAGAGGATGTCTTACCTTGCTACTTAGCCGGGACTGAAAACAAACTGCTACAGCAACTGGCAAGAATCTGGGCTTCAAAGCTGGTGGGAAGAGCTGTGATCCAACAGGAAGGGAATAGCAACTGCCCAGATGAAATCTGTAGTATCTCCAACCATCTCCTCCAAGAAGTCCACCAGGAGCAGTGCGCTACTAGCAGAACCTCTGCTTCTGCTACATTATTTTCTCTTTCACCAGTGCAAGACAGCAAACAGCAGCCAAGTCTAGCCAAGGATACTCTGCAGCAAGAAAACCATGCTGTTCTCTGCCATGTAGCTTCTTTCTGTCCTGGCAGGCCATTCTGCGCTACCACCTCCCTCCACCAAGGAGCGATGCCACCTTTGCCCTGTCAGTGCAGACAGAGTGCACCGCACCCAACGCCACCCAGTTCCCTGTCACCGTTTATGCTCGGTAGGAGACACTCAGTCGTCCCTTTCCTGCTGTGCTAAGAGGCTTCTGCCACCACCCCAGTCTCTTGATGACAGGGCTCCCCTTCACTCATGAGGCACCATCTCTAACATGCCCCCACTTATTTAACTGTGCTCTTCTCAGCTGGGTGAAAGGTACAAGGCCCCAGTGGAATGGCTTGGGCTATAGTGCTGTCAGTACCATGTTAGTACCATCCCAGTGCCATGCCAGTCACCATGAGTTCTCTCAAGGTCCATGGGTGTCACTCCCTTCTAGGATTAGGTCTCAAAACACTAGTGATGTGAAGGTCATGTGGGACTGACACTAAGTCTTCCCTTCTCTGCTCCTGGGTGACCATCACACCACTCTCCTCTGCTGTACTTGTGCCTGACTTGGGACAGAACTGCTAAGAGAACAGGTGTAGGATGTGATGCCATGCCTAAAGCCTAAGGAAGGTAACACCAAAAGGCTTCCAAGGACCTTACTGTCCTTGGCTCAGCACAACTAAAAGAGAGATCAGGGGAAGTACAGAGATTTATTACAGTACAGAAACAGGAGAAACGCTGGAAAGAAAGGCAGATTCCTCCACCTGAGTACCAAAGTTGGGCTGGAGTAAGTATCTGGAGATCATGACTCAGAAAGTAACATTAGTGCTGTCCCCTGGGTTCCTGCTGCAGCTACACAGGGAACCGTGTGTCCACCAACATGGTCCTGATCCAAGTGGAGCTGCTGTCCGGATACAGCCCTGTGGCAGGTTCACTGGAAGAGGTGAGACCGCAAATTTGTGTCCAGGTGGGATGGGAACAGTGATGGATGTCCATCACACAGGATTGTATGAAGAACTGTGATCAGTCCTGTGGGCAGAGAAACATGGGTTATTTTCTTCCTTAGAAATCCTTGCACTCAAAGTATTTTCCAGGCTGCACCTTGCCTTCCCCTTCTTCAAGAGCTTCCTTGGCCACGTCAATATTTTGCCCATACTCTCACAAGGACACATATCCCCAAATGTTTCTGCTTTCTATTAAATTCTTTCTGATATTATTTCCCTATTTTCAGCTAAAGAAAATGCCTTTAGTGAAGAAAGTTGAAAGTGAAGCTGACCAAGTCATTCTCTACCTGGAGGAAGTGAGTATAAATTTGGACTAACATTATCATTAAAAGGGCTATAGACTAACAGATAGCTTTTAGCTTACTTTTGTATATTGATTTCATTAGTATTTCAAGTATCCAGAGCTGTTTTTCCTGGATATCAGCCACATTTGCTGATATGGCGGAGTGTGTTGTGTTACAACACACTTTTCCAGTGAGATGTGGAGAAGACTGCTGTGTTTGTAGCAGTTCAGCTATGGAGCCACATACAGGGCCACGTAACTTGGTGAAATGTGGCTAACTCTAATGTTAAACCTTAATCTGTTGGCACTGTTCAGAGGCTGCTGAAAGTCCACATATAGTGCCTGATTAGGATTCGGGAGTAGTAGTAGGGTCCATCTGTAAATCCAAGCAAGCCTGAATTCTTAGAAAGCTCTTAAGCAACCTGAATGCAGTAAGGAAAATGCAAGATTGCTCATGGATTTTGCCAAGATCACTCAAAATTAAACTAGATCGTTGTATGAACAGCAGTACTCACTCCACAGCCTTATTAATCAACAGATTAATAAGCCTTTCTCTAGCTACGTGCATACTTAAACAAGACTTAAACAAGTGTGTATTTAAAACTTCAGAATTTCCAAGAGCACTTCTACATTTCTGTAATTCTTCATCCCCAGTTTCTGTCAGTAAGCTGAGCTAAGCTGGCCTCATAGGAAGCAGGAAATTGCCATGTGGATGCATTAGGCTTATAGAGATGCTGCATTCATTATATCTGCAGCAGTGCAGAAAGGCAGTACAGAGAAATATTTCAGCTAGGGCTGCCAGGTAGCACAAGGTGCAACCCAGTCAACAGCAGGTCATGTAATTACTACCATTGAGCAGATGTTCATCCACACCATATATTTGTCTCCTTAATGATGAGGGTTGTGTAACACTGGAGAATAAGAGCTGATATGACTGTGTATAAGAAAGTAGCCAGTGAGGCAAGATGCATGAAGGAGCTCAGAGCAGAGCTGGATGGCAAGGTGGGATTGGTTGGGAACATCAGTGCTACATTTAGGTACATAATGCACACCAACTCTGTAGGTTTGATGTTTCTCATGAGGTGAGTTAAAATTGGTGACCAAAAAAGAGGGAGATAGTCACAGAATGTGAAGTAAAAGATATTTCTGAGGTGGATTAGAAAGCAGAACAGATCTGTTACAGTGGTGAGGTCTCCATGGAGCCTGAGTGCAAACAAGTGGAAGGGATTGTCTTAAAGGACTTTGGCTCTGGCTTTAAACCTTGCATTTCTTGGTCTTAGCTGACTAGACAGCCTCAAACCTACACTTTCCTGGTGGAGCAGGACATGGAAGTCAAGGATCATAAACCAGCTAATATCAAGGTCTACGATTACTACATGCCAGGTGAGCTCAGCTGCTATACTGCAAAAACCTCCCAAATGTACCACTGAAAAGAAATTTTCTGAATTTGTCAAGTCTGAGATAATACCATCCCTCATATGGTTATCTGACTGCCCCTTAGGACCTCTCTAGTGATGAACTTACTGTCTCGGTTTTCAAAATGGTAGATCCTTCTCTCTCTGGCCCTAGAACTTGCAAGCCTGAAGTTGGCGTGTAGAACCACTCATAGTGTAGCTCTCCCAACAAGAATAGAGGGAGCCATGCTTTTGAGCAGTCATTTTGTGGGAGTCAGCAAAGACAGAAGAACTATAGTGAGAGGATGACTCAGAAGAGTAAGGGCCCCCTTAGAAGAATGACACCACAACCAACTTGTCCCATGTTCTTGGGGATCTCTAGTGGGAGGAAAAGCTAGAAATGTGTCAGAGATTGCTATTCCTTCAGAAAGTGAGGAATTCATAAATGCAGTGAAGCTCTTTGGGACTTACAGCCTCAAAAGATCACAAGCCCCAGTGACTTGGGTGAATCTGGACCAGCTGCACAGGGTCATGGGCCCATACCAGTGGTTTCAGGTGTCACAGCATAGAAGAGTTATAGCCTGTAAGATATAACTTAGGGAACACCTCTCCTAGGAACAATGACACAATGCTGGCTTGCTTTAGTGAGCTTTTGCAAGTGTATCTCACCAACACTTTTTTTCTTGTCTTCCAGAAGAAACTGCAGTGATGAGCTACAGTGTCCCATGCAAGTGAGGTGAGGGCCCAACACCTCTTTTGTTATCACAGGCATGGTCCTGAAGAATATGGAAAGGGAGGGAGATGCAGGCAAAGGCCCTTGGTCAAGAAACTTGCCAGACTACAGGTCCAGGGTAGGAAGTGATTAGCGATGCCATCTAAATGCGAATTTCTGTATCCCTGTGGTTAAACTGAGGGAAAGAGAGAAGGGAAATAGAAGATTTGATGTGCCCAGCTCATGACAGAATTGGAGGTATGTTACAGAAAACAAGAGCTGTCTGTCCCAAGTACTGTTACCTGGCATTTTCCATCAAATATACTTTCTTTAAGTCAACCTAGTTCCTTTTCCTAGCACTTTCCCTGCAGTTTCACAACCTTCCAGTCCTGTGTACACAACACATCATGTTCATCTTTGTTGCAGGGACTGATTCCATTTCAGTGTAAAGCCTTTTTCCATCTCATCCTTCCACATTAGGGAATGGACACCTGTCCATCCTTTTTCCAGGCTGGGCAAAGGCAAACTTGAACTTGACTAGTGCCTGCCCCTGTTCTAAACTTTGCTTGAACCGGCACGTTTTCATGCCCACAGCCCACAAGATGGAGAAAACCACTGCTTTATGAATCACCTGTAGGGAGGCACACAGCCCTGTCCTGGGATCCCTGTCACAAGCCCTGTCACACTCTTAGTGGAGATTGTGACATAGGTTTTGTATGGGTAGAGTGAGAGAATCTTAGAGTCATACAGTATCCTGAATTGGAAGGGACCACAAAGATCATTGAGTTTAACTCCTGGTGCTGTACAGAACAGCCCCAAGGACCACACCATGTGCCTGAGAGCGTTGTCCAAATGCTTCTTGAATTCTGGCAGGCTTGTGCTGTGACCACTTCCCTCGGGAGCCAGTTCCAGTGCCCAAACTACCATTTGGGTGAAGAGAGCCCTGTCCTTGTTGGCCCAAAAGTACCATTTGGTCATGCAGTGCAAAAAAGGCCCCTAAGTTCCAAGGGCCTCAGTTAAAGTTAATAATTAAGTCCCAGCTTTAACACTTCAGGAGCACAGATTTTTCTTCTTTTTTTTTCCTTTTTTTTTCTTTCATTGTCTTTACAGGAACAGGGACAAACACATCCTCTGCAGTCTCTGCCCGTCAGTCCTTTGTCCCCCCGACAACTGCCACTACATGGAGATATGAAGAAAATTCTGGCTGAGCAGTTAGTTTCTGAAAGGCTCAGACTGTGCTTGGCTTCTTATTAAAAGTAGGCGACTAGAACTGTCTGACTGAATGATTATTCAGCTTTGCTGTTTTTCTCCCAAAACAGGAAAATTACATTTAAGAGCACCTGGGAAAAATAACTCCTTCCCATATTTGCTTACATTCCCTCTTTCCCACCCAAGACCCACCATTTCCTGATGCTACTGTTTGTGTCATGCAGGAACTTGCTTCCTACCTCAACTGCAGACAGCACGGTAGTCAGCCAAGGCTCGCTCCTCTGCAAAAGGAAATGAGGAAGTCCATTACACATGGATGCACACAGAGAAGACTGCATGTCTTTTCCCAGTCAGAGAACTAGGAGCCCACCACCTAACCACAGAGTAGGAGGAAATCTGTAACCCACCTGGCTGGTAGTAGTCATAGATTTTGATGCTGGCGGGTTTCAAGTTCTTCATCTGAATTACTTGTTCCAGTTGTAGAACGAAAGTCTGAGATTCATCATTGAGCTAGTGAGGATGGAAGGAAATTAGCGAGGAAGGGGACAAAGTCATTGCATCTTCGTGTTCCCTAGCTTGAGTGTTTTCCTGCACTACCCCTCTCTGATCCATTTAGAGATGAAGTATTGTGTGAGGAATACCAAATGCTAACCCGACGACAGTGAAATTGGGCAAGCTTTCTCTGCCCACAATTCTCTTTCCTTGCCTAGACCAGCCTTGGGCTTCTCACACAGCTCCTTATCCTCTCGCCTCTTGCTCTCACTGTGCCAAACCAAATGATTTTGTTCCCACTTACCTTCTCCAGATAAATGTAGACCACATTATCTTCCACTTCTATTTTCTTAATGATGGTTCTCTGCTCCAGCTGGGACAGGAAACAATAATGCAAGGAAATTTGTGAGCACTTACCTTCGGGCCTCCTGACCTGAGGGACCCACTGTTGTACTGAAGGGATGGTGTAGAACTAGAGTCTCTGTGGAACTATCTTTCTCATACATAAGGGCTTCAGTGGCTATATCTTTGCTAGTCACTACTGGGCATCCCTTGTGGGCATCACAGGCATGAATATGCTGTCCTTGTTCAGTTAAAGGGACAAATGGCTGTGTGGATAGCACATATGACTGATGTGTTGGTCAGCAAACAAGTGAAGACACCAGCAGAGATTCTTGTTATCCCAGCTCACTGAGTGCTACACTGCTCTTAAAGACATGCATAGGGGCTGTGCAAATAATTCATCTTTCAGTTTTATGCCTTAATTGGAAAAAAATAAGAATCTTTTTTGCCTAGAGCTAAAGAGTCTCTTAGAAATCTCATCTTAGAATTTCTGAGAAACAAATCCTCTTGTTAGCACACCCAGCAGTACATTTTATTCTTGGATGAAGTCAGAACAGTGTCAGTGGGAAAAGCTGAACCACCTCTGATCTCCCTTTTGTATGAAAACAGGAGGTTTTGGTTTAATTACACCAGCAAAGTTCCCCTACAAATTTAGTTACCTCATGGCCTGAAATGAACAGTTCCCAACAGCAGTATGCAGGCAGGATCCATTTATGAGAACGGGGTTTTTTATTCGTAAATCCTTACCAGCATCCTGGATCTGGAAGCCAAGACGAATCCAGATAGCAGGGAAACTTCTATGATCACCATGTTGGATGTGACTCTGCTCCCGATGTAGCTGACGAAGAAACAGGCAGGGAGTCTGAGTCTGTGAGAATAGTGCCCTCCCAGATCCCCTTCCCTTCACCACCATACCCTGAGCCAGATAGCCCATCTGGGACTGAGGACATGGCAGCCACTGCTCCCCCTCACAGGAGTTAGCCAGCACCTTCCTTCCCCACACCTTCCACCTGTTCAATTTACCTTCTGCCCTGTTCACCCCAAGTGCCGGATCCCTCCCTCCACTGGAGCCCTAAGACTGCCCTGGCTGCTGTCCCCAAGCACAGTACATCTCCCTGGAGGAGGAAACAACCCTTGGGGCTCACCTGGCAAGGATGCGGACAGTGAGGACACTTGGATTGGCCTGGCTACAGTTGGTCAGCTCTGTGTTGACACGCAGGGTGAAGATGACAGGAGTATCTTCTGGGGAAGGCTCGTGGTACCTCAATACAGTCTGCAAGGTAAGAGCCAGAAGCAGAAAAAACAGGCCAGGCATGATTTCATGCAGGAGAAAAGAAACAGAGTTCTCCTCCCTCCTCTCTCCACATTCAACCCAGCATCTCACTTGAGCAAAGATGCAGCTGCTGCCGTGGACCTGCACCAGGAACTGCCCTGGGATCTCTGTCAGTGCTGCTTGCTGCACCAGCAGCCGCTTCTGGCGGTTGACTTGGAAAGCTTTCCCAAAGGCCTGCTGGGACTTGACCCTCACAATTGCCTGGCCTGATGTGCTGAATGTCCTTGCCGCGTATTTTGCTAAGGCTTGCAAGGCAACAACTGTGTCCTAGAGAGGGAGAGACAGTCACCCTAACAAAACTGGCTTGGAACAGGAAGACCTCAAGAGGACTTGCCCTGCCAACCTTGGGTACAAAAGTATATCAATCCACTTGTTACCTGAGTGGAGGCAAAACCCCCATAGGCATTTTGCTGCTGTGTCAGCCACGCCACAATGCCAGCTGCAGTTGTCATGTCACCTGCATGCACCCGTGGCTTAGAGAGGTATGCCAGGAGCACGTAGGCTGTCAGCTCTATGTCCATTGACTGAGTACCAGGCCAGAAGTCTATGGAAGCTGGAGAGCTTGGCTTGGGGCTCCAGTGGATTTGTCCTCCTGCAGAAGAAAAAGGAGTGTGAAGACTGTTTGGGGAGGACATAATTTGGGGTTCACAGGAAACAAGGCCCATAGTGCTTTCAGAGCTTCAGCTCATTCCCTGTACTCAGGCTAGAATCACTTTCTTCAGTTTATTCTCCAGGGTTTCATCTGGTCTCAGATTCTAACTTCCTCCCTCAAAAGGATCTTGAAATCCACCAGGCTGAGGAAACTTATTTCTGATAAGTCACGCTCACAGCTTGTATTTTCAGTCTCACAATGCATTTACTACACAAATACAAGGAATATGTATAAATATAGATGTCATTTTTAACTTCTGTAGCTGGGCATACATTCGTCCAGATCCCAGCAGTCAGCACCTGATTTGATGGCCTGTTCCTCCAGTTTGTACAGCAGCTCCTGGGTTGTTTCATAGTCTCCAGCCAGAGCAAAAGCATAGGCCAGCATGGCTTCTGTGTAGATGTTGGTGATGTTGTGAACCACCTGCTGCAGGCAGCGGAGAGTAGTCTGCATCAGCTTGCCCTGTATTGGGAGGAGACACATGCCAAACTCTGACAGGGGTAAAACAGGGGGCTGGGGAATTCATTCCAGGGAGCCACACTGTGTCTTCCTGATGTAGTTCCACAGAAACCCGTTAAATTACACACTCCCTTCAGAAAACAGGCAGTGCGGCCCCAGTGTGCACTGAGAGCCAGAGCAGCCAAACACTATTGCACCATGGCAGTTTTACAGCACTGGCTCTTTTGAGGAATGAGTCACCATTTGACCAAACACTGGCTCACTCCCAGAAGCTCCCTCCCTGTTCCTGGCCTGAAGAAGGTCAGCATTACAAGTTGGAGTATCCCCATAGTGGTACCCAGGTGTGTGAGTGTACAGGAGAGCAGGAGGGAGTGTGAGCATGCTCACCTTCAGCGGCTGACCCATCTCCAGCAGTGCAGCAGCAACATACGCCCCCAGGGAGATTTCATCATCCTTGCTGCCCTGTGAAAGGAATGCACCTTTCACCCTCTTCAATGGTGTTAGGAGGGCACAGGCAGTGACTCCCCAGAAAGAAAAGTATTCCTCTCATGTTTCCCACCCCATACCCTGCTCTCTTTCAGGCTGGTTGCACAAGCTGCAGATTGACTTTCTAAGATCCTTTGGGATCCTACAATCTTTTGCTGCCACGCATATGTCCAGCCATTCCCCAGCAGTGCTCTCTGGCTTGGCCCTCATTTACCTTTAGGGAAGAGTGAAAAAAGCTCCCCTTGATGGCAAAACAGCCACTGGGGAGCTGATTTTGCTCTAGCCAGTGTAGGGCATCCTGGATGTTCTTGTTGTCTACATAGATGTATTTTCTGGCTTGGCCAAAACTCTTGACTACAAAAGCTGTCACCCTAGGAAGAGGATGAGTTGTGAGAAAAAGAGACAAAACCAAAAAAGGCAAAGAGAAAGTCAGAGGTCTCCTAGTGCTTGTCCTTGAAGTTAACACTGCCAAGGTAATCTAAAAGTGGAAATGGTCCACAGGACCCATTCAAGTGGCTCCTCTCCCTAACCCTGGCTCCACAAATATACTACTTACATACTACTTTTGCTTTACCCACTCATTTCACAGGTGAAAAACCTTCTACTCCTTCTACTTTTATCTGTTGCACTTCATCTCCACCAAATAAATAGAGAAAATCTTGAATTTCTCCCTTCCTTTTCTTCCTCCCTTCCTTTCTCCACTGGCCCCAGCCTAGATACCATAGTCACAAGATGTGCCAAGGCAGCTATTTCAACTCTTCCAAACAATGCTGTCTTTGCAGAGAGGATTTTTTATTGCTCTTACCTGATGTTTTTCCAGTCAAATGTACCCATCTTGGCTGCCAGGTCGCCACCAGCAGTACCTGGTGTTGTCTGTGGGGCAACAGCAGGGCCATAGAGACAAAAAAAGGACCTCCTATCCCCTGTGACAATGTCTTTGTTGTTCCACTTTACCAGAAACTCTACTGCCCTCCCTGACTGTCTTTTCAAGTAGATCAAGTCTCTTAGTCTCTCTCCCTGCCAGAGAGTTCCTGCTGTCTCCATCCAAAAGAAGGAACATACATCCTTATCAGCTTTCTCAGGTACATGAGCTGCTCTGATCCAGACAGGAAAAATCAGAAGTGAGGAATGTTTGCAGTGCTTACCAAGTGTTTCCTTCCCCATCCTTCTGCCCAAAGAAACTATAGGAACCATCTCTGTGCCTATAAAGAAGCTGCGTCTGATACCCTGGGGAGATGGGAACAGTGTTTAATATGGCACAGTAACACAGAGGGGACAACACTGACAAAAGTGAGTGCAAGGGCCAGAGCTGTTGGTCTGTTGGACACAGAGGAAGGCAGAGGAGCAAGGTGGTCTGTTGTACTTGCCATTGCGCAGGAATCCTGTTGCCCTCTCCTTGATCTCAGGGGTCAGCTGCCTCGTCTTCTCCAGGTACTGCAGCACATAGACAATGGGGGCAAACAGCACCATGTTCTGCTCCCCACAGCCGTGGGGCATCTGCACCAGGTGGTCCAGATTCTGCAGTGCCGTCCCCATGAGGTCACCTATACAAAGATGTAAGAAGCAAAGAAAGTGAAAGTATGATTTGAGGTCCTTCTTCAGCCAAGCAGTGGATGATAGTGCATTATCTCAGCACAGGAGGAAAACACTGGAGAAAGGAGGAAAGAGAAGTAAACAAGAGAGTGCAAGATGGACAGTGGTGACTATTTTGCCTCTCCCCAGTCTGGCATCGTGACACAGGGTGACCATATTACGGAGTCCCAGAGGAGCTTTCCCTTATCAACTTTTGCTGTCTGAAGAGCTCCAACCGTTTGTAAAAGACTATGAGCAGAGCTGCAGCTTCTCAGTCTGTGTCATAGAGACAGACAAATACAACAGCACTGAGGGAAAGGCTGAAATGCTTCTGGTCTTTAGCCAGGCCTGTTCTACCTGGCCATATGACAAGCATGAAAAAGGAGGAGGCCAGCAGGGGTGCTAGTCAGATGGTGTGAAGGTGTCCATATGTCCTCCAGCAAGTCAGAAAGGCCTTGTATTGTTTCCTCCTTTGGGGTTCTGTTGCACAATATTCATGGCTACTTATGCCAGGCCTGGCTTCATACCAATTCTGGCCCGCAAGTAAATAAGCCCAGTGGAAAGAGGTGCATTAAATGGTAGGTTTGTCTGGTCCCAGTAGCTTCTCCAAAGTGTTCCTTTGCAATTTAATAATGCTGAGAGATTTCTTCTCACCAGGAACTTCTGCTGTAGCAGTGAAATTTAACTGGGAGACAAGATGGTTTTGAGCTTTGCTGTTTGTATCTACACAGAAATAGCCAAGGTCCTAAAGTTCCACTAAAATTAATGGCATGGTGTCTCTGCTCCAAAGTCCTAGCTAGAAAAAGAAGGATTGTTCTCCTTTGCATTTTACTCTTCCCATGAAAGCCTAAGTGCTAATCCAAAAATCTGAAGACCTGGTGTTTGCAGAGAACAGAAACACTTTTGAGCAGTTTCATGTCAAATGGATCCTCTGACACCATCACGAACAGGTTTAGCCTTATTCTTTGGTAACAGCAGTCTGTCAGCCCACAAGAGAAGCCACTTACCTGAGATGGAAATGGAAGCCCTGGCAGATCCCTTTACTACATTGTCAGGGAGGTGAAGGGACACAGGTTCTTCAGCCATGTTTCCTGATAACAATAGGATAAAAGGCGTAGCATGAAAAAACAAGCCATAACTGGAGGGACAAGACTGTCAGAGATAAATGTAGACACTGTCAGAGATGTAGACACTGTCTACATCCTGCTCACACAGACTGCTTCCTACAGTCTGTCCTGGTCATTGCACGAAACTCTGCTGCCTGGAAACTTCAGATTAGGACAGATGCGAGAGTTGCTGGTCTGTCTGAGGGCTCGCCATGCTTCACAGCTCAATTCACTATGCTTCACAAGAATCCTGATTGGACAAGACTGAACAGAGGAACAGCCTGTGAAAACTTGCAGTCCTGCACAGACAGTGTGAGAGTGTTGGAGCAGCTGTCACTGGCAGCTATCAAGCCCCAGGAACATCCAGGAGCTGCAGTGTGGGAAGGAGACTACAGAGCAGAATACTACACTGTGGTATATGCAGTAGGACAGCATATGTAGAAGTAATATTTCTTGTTCTTTCCTGTCTAATAGGAAGTGAAATTTCCTAGGTGAAAAGTCATTTGAGAACATTCTTTCATTAGATCTCTCACAGTTTATTTCTACTCTCAGGTCTAGCTACTCCAGGCTGCAGAACCCATTATTAAGGCTGTCCACATACCTCGTCTTGGGCACAGAAGGGAGCTGTAAGACTTCTCCACTAACACACCTTCTGGCTGCCAGGGCAGAAAAACATATGTGGGACAGGAGAAAAAAGAGTACACATAAAATTCCCAAACAACAGCAACATTTCAGAGCAAGTTCAGGTCTGAATTCAGTGGTTAGTCCCCAGGCTGTCAGGGACTCCATTCTGCTCACCTTTGGCAGGTCTGCACTGAGGCTGCCTGCTTCACTGCTCAAGAGATCAAGGGTTCTCTAGTCAGTGAGTATATACAAAAGTTCGTGTACAGCATGAAGAATGGGGAAAGGTACAGGGAGAAACAAAGACATGTCAATGCAGCTCAAGAAAGAGTACCACGAGAAGGAAATAGGCTTGGCTAGGTACCAGGAGAAACAAAGTGAACTAGGCCATAGCTTTGGTATGCAATTGCTGGCCAAAAATTGAGGAGAGAAAACTATTTAACCCACCTCCATCCCTTCCTCCAGAGGCAGAGATACTCAGAGATAGAAGTGAGCCGTTTCTCCTACTGACCTGGACCAGCAAGTGTTTCATCAGTGTGTGCCTCCGCCTCATGGTAGCTGGCAAGGGCTTTCTGCCCCCACACCATGATGTGGTCTCCAGTACCTCTGTCCTCACTGTGATATTCAGGGTCCCTGGCAAATAAATTCAACAGAGCCCTTTTCTTATGCCTGGCCAAACGGAGTTAACTTGCTTTCACTGACAGTGGTCTGAGATGGTTTGAGTTGTTGGTCTTCATAGCCTCAGTGCTTTGGCCAGTAAAGGTGAGCCAGCCAGTACTGACAGCTTGTTCAGACACCCTGAGCATGAGGGAGCTCAGTGACACCAACAGTGGCTTCATTGCACCTGCAATATGACTGTAACAACAGAGGGTCCAGCAGCCCCTTGGACCCCCATGTACCCTTCCCATTGCGTATGAAGCACAGGACCAGCAATATAAGGTTCCCCCACCCACATCCATGCAGCCTCTTCCCTCCTAGCTGGTCCCACAGCCCTCTCTTCAAGAGTTCTCCATTCCACACTTTCAGTTCTTGCCCTTTCTGATTAGTCTGTCTAAGCAGAGAGAAGAAAGCAGACATGATGAATTGCATGTTTGAACCATTAAGGACAAACTTCAGGATCCAGAGGAGGCAAGGTTCTGCTAGCTACTCTGGAAATCCCACTCCCTTCGACTTCAGTTTTAGGGTTCCCCATCACTGCTCCCTTTTTGCTGCCGTACCCAGCTGGACTGCTGTCATGTTCCACATGAAGGTCTTGGACTCCTCTGCACACATACACTCCTTTTCCCTGCAAGTCCGACATGGCTCTACCTGGAAGTCTGAGGATTTAGCTAGGGCCACATGGATCTGAGGGAATGACAGATACAGGCAAGTGATTGAGCAACTCAGGTAAGATGAATTGGCACAGTGCGCTCTAGAATGGGAGGGCATGGTAGTTCTGTCCCACGCAGCGTTTGTTACCTGTGGCACAGGCACACACCTGTATGCACTGTTGCAGGTAGTTGAAGACAGTGGCTTTCATCAGGAAGGTCTCTCCATGAATGACAGAATATGGCAGCGTAATGTCCACAAAGAAGGGTTGAACTGTTCTGAGGTGTGTGGTTGGAGCAAGGCCAAATCCTCTCCCAGTCAAGCAGAACATCTTGACTTTCCACTCTGCAGCAGCAGCAGGCGTTGTGACTGAGACATTCCTGCTGCCATTGGAGCTGAGAGGAAGAGAGCACTTGCGTGAAGATATTCATCCCATTCTGCTGCAATGGGGAATGCTCCTGACCCTCTAGTGGCTCATAGCAAGGCAGCTACCAGCAATTTCTTCCCTAAAGCCATAAACCCTGCTTAAATGCCATCAGAATGCCCCTCTCCTGCACAAGAGACTGCCCAAGCATTCCAGTTCTCTACATTCACCCAATGTTCTGGAAAAACAGAAGCAGCATCATATCCTCCTGTGTGCCAATTTATCGGTTCTAACCTAAGCACTGTGGCCACAGGGGCTACAAATTTAGCTGATGCACCCACCAAAATGTGAAATTAGTAGAGTGCACCCCAATGTGTGTCAGATTGGTCTTGAAATGTATTACTGTTTTCTAGATCTGTGTACACTTCACTTCTGCACCTCAAAGTCTACTAACTCTTCAGTTTGACACACTACAAATGCAGGGAAGAGCCACAAAATTTGCATGAAGAGTTCTCTTTGCACCTATGGCTGGACTTTTGCACAAATGCAAGTCAGCCAAGACTGAATTACACAGAGGTCGTCCTTCTGTTTATCTATAAAGTCAGGAATCAATTACCCAACAGGGAACATATTCCAGATCCAAGTTTCAGATAAATAATGGTGAAGTCTGTCATGGGTTGTAAATTGGGGTTGTTCCTTAGTGATTCTTTGGTCTTCTGTAGAACGCACCCCTGAAAGAAAGAATAAGAACTCCCATGAGAGTGGGAGAGGTGAACCCTGCCAAGGATAACCAGCCTAGCATTGGGGAAGAAGCAAAGCAAGAAGTAAGAGAGCTGTGGGAAGAGTCTGGCAGAGGAAAGCACAAGGGAAAGGGCTGATTTCATGGGAGAGAGAAAACACGAAGGGAAAAGAGACTGGTAACAGGAGAACCAGCTTGTAGTGAGCCGGTTTCAAGTTTTTCAAGACTTGGTTAGACAAAGCCCCTTGCTGACCTGATCCAGAGTCAGCGCTTAAGAGACTAGGCACCTTCAGGGAGACATTTTAACCAGTGTGTCTGTAATTCTGTGAACAACAGTACTGTTTGATTGCTGCATAAAACTCACAGCCACTGCAAGCAATGGTTTCAATACAGGCGGGCATGTGAGCCAGCCTAGTGTAATTATCAAATGCAAACTAAGACATAGAGGAAGAACATGACTGTCCCTGTGGCCACAGGTGGGGACAGAAGTCGAGTGTCAGCACAGCCTGGGGGGTAGTCCTTGGGAAACAGATCCTGGGCCACACCAGGAGAGGTGTGACAGGAAAGGGAATGCCATCCTTTATTATCAGGGAACATCCTTGCAGTGATGTTCATAGCTTCATAGCTGTTTTTGTAGGGCAGCAGCACCTATTACTCCTCAGAGAACAAATATCCACCACTGGCAAAGCCCAAAGATCAGAGGACTCCTCCATCTGATGTGACCCATGTCCCAGCTAGGCTGAAAGTGCAGCTCACCCATGACTGGCTTCCTATCTGACCGATGAGAGCACTGAGACGGCTTCTTGATTGCAAGGTTTGAGAAGACTTTCAGACCCATGTTCTATTAGGAAAAGAAGGCAGAAAAGTGTCTGTGAGTGGGAAAGAGTGACTACTGCTCTTCAAAATTACTCTGCCCAGTACCCAGGCAGCCCAGAGCAGCATTGGCCTGAGCAGACACAGTTCTGAGGGTAGCATGGCACAGCCTCCTCAGTTCCTTCTTTCTCATGAGATCACTAAAGTCACTGCTCTTCTGGGGACACTGGGATGTCATGTTCCTCTCAACGCATTTTCAGCAGCAAGGACATACAGGGGAGGGGTCGGTGTGCTGCCCCATCCTCTCATGCACACTGGAAAGAATAGCTGTATGAAATCTGCCCTCTGAAGTCATACAGAGGTGTGACAGCATACCCCGCATTTAGACCCTAGAGCGGAGACCTGGGCCTGTCCACAGATAGGAGAAACATCTTCTATGCTGTTAAAACACCTCTAGTATGTGTCTTATTGCTAAATAAAAGAGGACAGGTTCTGATCCCCGGGTCTGAGGCAAATGGCACTACCTATCATGTGTCCATACTGCTATAGCCTAGTCATATCTAGAGATCTGCCCTAAAGTCACAAGACATCTACCTGGAAACAGCCCAAAACAGTGCTGAAGAGCCATCTAAGAGCTAAGCCATGTCAACAATATGTGGTCTAATGCTTGGGATTACTCCCTGTCTCTCATTTCTCTAATGCTGTAGACAAACAGTACACAGCCCAAGACCTCATTTTCAGGCCCAAAAATCTGGAGTTTGCTAGTCCAGGATCTCATCATCTCGGTTTCTGCATCTGTGGAGGGAAATACAGGTGTTCATATTCACAATGGGATTGTACATCTCTTGAGACAACACAGCTAGGTCAGGGCAGATAGCAGGGTGAGTCTGGGGCCTTCTCAGACTGCTTGGGAGAAAGATAATCTCAGATGCTCATAATTGCAACAGCTTTGAGAAAAGTCACAAGTTGATTACCCGGAAGAGGTTAAAGATGTCGGGCTGAAAGGAATTCTGGGGCTTCCCTTGTAGCAGAGATGATGTGGACTGGGGCTGAACACATCGATCTGAATGCTCTTCTACTTGGGTAGGGTATCCACGTTGGTAGGCAGCAGGGAACAAACCATAAACCTAGGGAAACTCACAGGTAGGGAAGAATCAGGGAAGGAGCAGATGCCACCTCCATTTCACCCTCCCCTAGTATACACATCTGTTCCTGCCCATCTCCCTGCGCCAGCCCTGCTTTCTCCTCCACACAAAGACCCCTTCATTCATCAGCCTCCAGATCCCCTTGCCGGAGCCCCTGCCTGCTCCAGGTCATCCATCACTCCTGTGGTTTTTGTCTGGTTGCACAGACACTCACCATTCGGCTTGTCAGCTCATTCTCTGGTCTCATAAAAAACATGTTTTCATCCACTGCCTGTACTGCACACAGAGAGCCAGGGGCTGCTTGTAGTTGGAGCTGCACTGTTGACTCTGTGTGGGCTTCTTTATCTGGGAATCCTACCTTCACCTTGAGAAAAACACCAGGAAAGGAATATGAAAAAGAGAGAAAGAGGAGTGAGGAGGCTGACAGGTAGGTGGCACAGACAGAAAGAGAGAGACCAGTTGGAGTCTACTCTGCTCAGCCACTGCTAGGAACAGAAGTCACTCCTGAAGTATTCCTGCCCCCTGGGTACTGTGCTGCAGACATTCCCTTCCTCTCTTGTCCACAGTTCTCTCTTCAAAGGATTGGGGGGTCTCATTCCCTCAGGTCTCCTTACTCTTGCTTGTCAGCTCTCCCCTAGACACAGAATTGAGACTCACCTGGTTTTGAAAGCACAAGGCAATATTGAAATGGATGCTGTCAGCTGTTACCCCTCCATTGGGGAAGATGGCATATACCACTAAGGAAGGTGATGGGGAGAAGTCAGCAGTGAAGGTCAAAGGGATGGAGAAGGAGCCCTTCAACACTGAGGAAAGAAAGGCAAAGTGTTTTCATCACAGCCTCACTGAGACTTCCTTCTGCCCTTCTTCCTTTTCTGCTTTATAGTCCCACAATGTCAAACCAATTTCTGCTGGTGCACTATCTGCCCTCTCCCTCCATTCTCAGACCCCATGTACTCCATCTTCCCCTAGGTCCTTCCAGTCTCTCCTCCCATCATCATTTCCTCCATCTTCTTTTTTGCCCTCTTCCAGCTGATACAAATGCTTCCTCAGCCTCCCTCTGTTTTGTTCTCTGACTGCTGAAGACCTACAGATTGAGGGAATTTGGGAGAAACTCTGATACCTCTCACTGTCCAGCCTAGAAACCCACTGGGCACAACTGTTTCCCGTTGTCTGGCTGCCACAGACTTACTGTTCAGTTTCCCAACCTGGATAATCCTCTGGCCCCTGACAACAATTCCAGACTTGCCAGTGACCTGTAGGAAGAGGGGTGTGGGATGAACAGACTGCTGTTTGCCACCAGAGTGCAGCCACATTTATCTATATGCACCTTGCTCTCATAAGCAAAATAAAACCTCCAAAATAAACTGTGGGTCCAATTCAACCCCAGACTTCACGTCCAGAATATTTGCAGACATCACAGTGAGGAAGAGAAGGTTTAGCACATGATATTCTGGCCTAATCTGTCTGTTGGGACAATGATTGGGTAGTGGGTCCACTGCAGATTAGTGAGTGACAACTGAAGTATTTGTCCCCTAGTAGACTGGCCTCCGGGACAGACCAAAATCTATTTCCACTGAGCATCTGTTTGATAACCAGAGTGAAAAAGTAATCCCCTATCCAGTTTTAAAGGGAGAAGAGTCTGAGAGCAGACTTTGCACAAAACACTTTCAGCCTTAGCAGAGGCTAAGGGGGTGATGGGCTGCAAAGGCAGAAGCCACCTCCCATCCATGGAAATGACAGGGGCCCCAATGCCAAGACCATGATTTTGGTCAGGCTGAGTTCTATGGGGTGTAGCATTCATCCAGTTCTCTGAGAACAAGTGTTTCTTGCCATCCTTCCAGGGACGGTCTAAATTACACCCTCAACTTTTCATTGGGGTCTGGTCCCATCAGCGCAGCCTTTCCCCTCAGGTTATTTACCACCCTTACTCACATAATATACAAAACCTATACGGTTGGTGTCTTCTCCCAGATCATCCCGATGCAGTGTGAAGGTCACTTGGACATACTGCTTCAGCCCACAAGGCAGTGTTTCTGTGGGTGGGTGTATGTCCAGGAAACTCTTGGTTGTGACATGGAAGGGCTGCAGGTGATGGTAAGCATTCATGAAGCCAGTTCTTCGAGGTGTGTGTGTGAAATCCTCCAGTGTCAACCTTCCCTAAAAGGGAAGACACATAGAAATCAAGAGCTTCATGCTTCAGTGCTTTGTTAAGATGTCATCAGCTTGGTCTGGGAAAGGCTGTTGACATGGTGCCTTCCTGCTGGCTCTGCACAGGCAGAGCTGTGTGGTGAGCCCAGGACTGAGCTGTCAGCAAGGCTACAGGGTGGGAGTGGGGAGCACTGACTGAACTCAAGGATTCTCACTTTGCTGCATGCAGAGGTGGTATTTACCTCCAAAGAGACTGATGAGCTGTTCCAAGCAGTTGTGTCCAGGTTGAATGATGCTATTCCACTGCCATCTGTGATGTATGTTTTGATAAACCGACGCCTCATGAACCTTATCACAAGATAAACTTTTCTGTTTTTCATACCAGTTCCATAGTGATCCTGAACCTTAATCTGGTGACAACAGGGTGAGGCAAGAAAGGCAAAGTCAGGTATTTTTTCCAGTGTCATAACCCAAAACCTTCCTCTTTCTGACAAACAGAGGTCTTCCTATGTAGGTGGCCTTAACTTCAGTCTGGCCTCAGGAAGACAGGAGAACTGTAAAGCTCCCTCATCTTTAAAGTTAAGCTGAGCATGATTAAAATCGGTCCACTCCAAAAGGTGTGTGTGGCTAGAGCATGAGGAGCTATATCCTAGCCAACAGCTGAGGCATTCTTGCATCCTAGCACCCCTGTTGAGACACCCCTCATCATTCTCAGCAGAAGCTGGAGGTGTAAACACAACAGGGAATCTGAAATGCAGAAACTGGAGCCACACTGTCAGGTAATGTGACACAATGCAAGGTAAAGTACCCTGTCTGAGAAGTAGAAAATTGTTTGAGTCAACAAAATGTACTAGACGTGATATTCCTTGGCAAAGGATGGGGAGTGAAAAAGCAAGGGAAGAAAATCACCTTTCCCCTGTATGGTACTCCAGGGATGTAATATTCATTGAGTGTCTCAAACACTGCCCTTGCAGCTGTCCTGGAGATGAGGATTTGGCTGGAGCTGTTGATCTGCACCCCTGTTGAAATGCAGAATGGAAGCTGGATCAGTATTGGAGATGACTACTGTACCCTAGTTTAATCTCACTTTTTTTATTTTCAACCCCTCTATGCAGAGTGTCTCAAACTTCCTTCCTAACAGCAGCATTCTTCAAGGTTTGGAGGCTGCTCACATGGCAGCTACTTTTTTAGTTAAGATGTCTGCTAACCTCACAAACCACTCTCTTCATCTGCCTGCTGCTGGCAGAGTGCCTCTCTGTGCGTTTTGATAGTCCCAGCAGCAGGGAGAAGGAGAGGGGCAGGTGTGCTCTCTCTGACCTTCGGAGCCACAGAATGGTTTCTCTTGCCCTTGTACTTTCCCTGCTGAGCCCCTGGGTACCTGTGCCCATCTCCAGGAGAGAGGCTTCTGCATACAGTTTGCTGTCTTCCTCGCTGGGAGCCAGGTTGAAGAATGATGTTCTTACAGAAGAAGTGAAACAACCATTGCTCTCTGTCTACAAAAGGCATGATAAATATTATTTGGGGCCAGAGAGAAGGGAAGGACTTAGAAGTACAAGTCATTCTGTCATAGCTGTTGACCACAACAAATAACAATGCAGTAAAACACTAGAACAAGTTTCCCAGAGAGTTGGTGGATGCTTCATCCCTGGAAATAGTCAAGGTCAGACTGGACAAGGCTTTGAGCCAGTTGAAGATGTCCCTGTTCATTGCAGGGGAGTTGGACTAGATGACTTTTAAGGTCACTTCCAATCCAAACTATTCTATGATTCTATTATAGATAGATATGGTTCAGATTGTAAATTCTGTTTTTTCTTTTCTATATGCATGAATATATGTAGTTCATAACATAGAAATATAAATCTAAACACGCATCACAGTTTTATCAAAGTTACAATGTTGTCAACTTTCCAGCTTTAGTAGCAAACATAAGACTCCTCTAAATGGATCACAGAGCAAATACATCAATATTTTAATAGATCCAGCTAGAAGAATTGGAGAATCAAATTAAAATTAAAAGTAACAAATAATTTCAAGAGCTGGAAAATAACAACTACTGTAACAAGTCATAATTCCAAAACATAAAGCATGAAAAGTTATCAACTGTATATGTATGAAGGAAGAGCACAGCTATGAGGTACTTTGTTATGAACAGAAATGTATAATAAGGAAAATATTAAAATATGCTATCTGTAAACATATAAAAAGAGAAAATAAAGTATGAAAGCCACTGTGTGATTTGGCTATGGAATTAACTATGTTTCCATCATACATCAGTATCTTTGTGCAGCTCCAGGATAGCTTCACAATAACATGGTAGTTTTTTGTACTTGAGAAAACTCTATTAGCTGGCATTTCTTACACTGCATCAACTTCTAGCAAGTTATGTTTTTTTTCCAGAAGACAAAACTCTCAGAAGAGAACTCTAAAACTTTCCGTGAAACTCCTCTTTTCTCTATCATTAATAAGCAAAGTTACAAAGAACTTCTGGGGGTAAAGGCTTTTTAGCTGGTCTAGGCAACAATAAGTGTAGTAATTGGATAAAAACAATTCCTTGTTAGTCTACATATAATTACAGAGCTTGGCAACCCTTCCTTTCATAGCAATTCATTCTGTTCACTCAGCCCTTGACACTTAGTCCTATGTGGTGCTTCTTTACTACACGTATATCTTCCAGGATTTTACTCACTGGACCGCTGTATTCCCTGCAGATATCCTTGCTGGCATTTTGAGACCGTCTGCTTGCCTTCTGGCACAAAGTCACCCGCATGGTCCCTCTCACTGCTTTCCCATAGCTGTACCTGCAGGGAGAACACCAGAGGAGCTGCCAGGCAGAGGCACTCTGTGTTTTGTCGAGCACATTGGTCCATACATTGGCCCTTCCTGATTAAGGTCTTAATGCATCTGGCAAGCAGGTAGGCATAAATTAAAATATATCATATTGAGTATTTAGGGAGTGCAATAGCATGGTCCAGCATCCAACAGAAACAGAAACAAACCACAGACAGGAACAGACACACTCTCTCAAGCTCTTCCACTTCTGGGTGCTTGCTGTCCTGGAATTGCAGGCAGACACAGAGAGCTGACCTGACTTATCCAATCCACACAGAGCAGCACTCAGTGAAGATATTAGTTTAGGTGTGAAAGCAGCAGAAACCTGTGTCCCTGCAGACAGCAACAGCAAATGGCAGTAAGAGCTACAGAGTGACCTCACTATGGGCTTATCTCACGATCAGGATTCTTGTTTCCATCATCAGACCTGGTCTGCTGTTTTTTGTCAGGTACAGCAGAAGTGTGCCCTTGTCAGTTTAAACATTTCCTCTGCCTGCTTTGCTGCCTTTCCTTGCTTTGACTCTTCTCCAACTTTCCCTTCAGAGAAATGCTCCTAACAGTATCAGTAAAAAAAAGATATCTATGACCCATCCTGGATATAAAGAGTGGTGTACCACTTGCTAGTAGTTTCATATGACCTAATTGTAACCACCCCAATTAATGAGAAATTATGTCAGAAATTACATCTCAAAAGAGATACCAAAAGTCTCCAGACAATGCAACCCCAAATGTAAATGAGTTCACCACCTTTATCTGTCTAGAAATTGCTTTTCAGATAATTTTCCTTCCTCCTTTGTGCTTATACTATCAGAAGTCCTGCCTTCCTTCTCACCCTCATATGCTCAGTTTTTGCTGATGATCATATAACTAGAGAAACTCACCTCTGCTTCTAAGAAGGCAGTAAGTTCTGTAGCATGTAAGTGAGAAGGAAAGCATAAACCCCTAAAGAAATGCCAGTTCCCATTCCTTTACCTCAGTAGATCCATCCCATATCAGATAAGTGTTTTTCTCTACATAAGGTCTTTCAAGGCTGGACACACACAGCTTGCAGAGCAGGGTATCACTTGCCTAGAACAAGTCTCCCTAGAGCTGGATGGTCTTTCTCTAGTATGGCTCATGTCCCTCTTCCCCAAGGAAGAACCCATCAGTGTGACTCTTGCACTATTTGGGTTTCTTCAAAAGGAACAGCTGTGTTTAGCTCTTCTTAAGTCACTTCTCTTTGATGGATTCAAGACATATGGAAGGAGAGATGCAGTTTTGGTGAGCTCTTTCCTTTCCCCTGAACATTCTCCTTACCTGCCACACACACGCATTGGAAAGGTTTTATCCGAAGCATAAATCTGAGCTGGTTCCTCGAAGAAAATATCAAACTTCCTCAACACTGGAACAAAAACCTCAGAGTTACTCCATCAAAGGCAAAAGACTACACAGACACAGGATCACAGAAGGCAAGAGTGGATTCATGTAAGGCTGGAGCCCCACAAAGGAACATGTTAATGAAGTAAAACAAGCATTAATTAGGAACAGGAAAACCAAATAAAGAATCCCCCTTTTTTATCCCCAAACAGTCTCACAGAGTTCTTCAGTGCCAGCCTAGTTGTTAGCAGATACCTTCTCCAGGAATCTCCAGCACAATCTTCCTTGTGTTGATTTCTGATACTACCCATTCTATACTCCATAGATTTGTGCTCAGTCCTAGCTCTCAGGCAGTACATCGTAGTTTACAATATTTGGCTTTACACTGTTACATAGACAAGCAAGCAAGCAATAGACAACTTCTTCCACCACATTCTTTGTTCTCCTTACCACGTTCCTCCACCTTAAAGGTACTGGACTGCACTGAATTGGACTTAAAGGACTGGGCACTGACAGTGTAAGTCCCCAAAGAGATTTTGTCAGCTAACTGGAAAGAGAGATCTGCAATGCCCTGTTTTGGTCTCACATCCAGCCACTGGACAATGCGGTTTTGGTTCGGGTCCTGTGGTGCAAGGGAAGAAAAGAAGAGGCAGTCATCATCAATACCTGCTATTCCCTACACAGAAGCCACTGGATTCAAAGGCATTTCAGAGATTTCAGGAGGCTTTCAAAGATTCCTGCTGGTTTTTCCCCAGGTGGTTGTGAAGTGACCTGAGCATTGGAACACCAACAGAGGTGAACCTAATCCACCCAGGTGGATACTCTGTACTGCCATTGTAAAAGAGGGTATGAAAGGCCCTGACACATAGATTATCCAGTCTTATGTAAAGATGAACTATAAGAGTTAGTTAAAGCCCCGATAGTATTCCTAAATGTAGAAATGGTTGAAGCTGAATCATTTGAATAGTCAAGGCTTGTTAACAAGAAGCATTTGGACAGAGAATGTGCATGCATAGAACCTAAGAAAAGTAACTTGAATCAGAAAGGCAGTGGCCTATGTACTATCCATACTGGAGTACCTTTCCTTGTAACACTTGAGAAGTCTGAAACACCCACCTGGATTTCAACCAAAGAGTACTGCAAAGCAAACAGACAGCAATGTCAGAAACTGGCATGACGTAACAACCTGCATATAAATTGATCTTACACAACCAGCACAAGTACTGTGACAAACATTATAATACAAGAAACTTGATCTTGCTGAAAACAAGGAGAATTGCTTTGAAATAGTAAGGAAAATATGTAGTATAAAAATCTGTGCTATTCTTAAATTTGCTTTTTTATCCCTGGAATTTTAAGATGCACTTTGATAGATATTCTACAACTGTGAAAGCTAGAATTTGCTATAATAAAAAGAAGACGAATAGGAAGACTTACAAATACCATCATCCCAAGTTCACAAATAATAAATGGCCTCAGTTTTGTAACTTAAATCCTGAAAATTAACAAAATTGTGTCACTTATAGAATACACCCCACAACTTCCTTTAAAATTCCTGGCTTAGGAGGTAAGGCTTAGAGACGTAAATTAGTGCTGACTGCAGCTGACAGTATCAGAGAGGGACAACGGAGGACATACTTCAGCCCTTCTGGGCCCAGTAATTCTCTCTTTGTTCTTATATCAGGCATCTATCAGCCAGGAGGCAGTAGTGTGAAGAACATGTAATTTGTGAGCATGAGGCATAAGGAGGCAGGCACAGTAGCCAGTCTGTAAACACATAACTGACACATAATTCACATTATTCATCATTCTAAGCTTTCATATGGGTTATCGTAGGCAACTCTGTTTTCATTGAAATAAAAAATAAATGCAGGTTAATTATTTTCATAAATTGAATCTAATGTCAAAACAAGACATGCTGCTGAACAGCACTCTTGTTATCTTCAATTCATCTAATTTAAAAACTATGTTTTATAACTTTAATGTGTAGTGCATTCAAACATTATAATAGGTTTGGCTAAACCTGACTTCTGAATTTTCATCACAACATTATTATCAGTTGTAATGCCAATTTACTTACACTTACACAGACATTGACCATTTATGGTCAAATATCTTCATGAACCAATTGTAGGCATGGAAAGAAATTGATTGTTTACTCTATTATCTGACTAATATGAGATACGACTTCTCTTTTGAGAGAAAAAAGGAGTGTGTAATTCTAGGACCTCACTAATACTCAAAAAAAGAAATTCAGTCAGAAATAAAGAAGCCAAAAGGATCTCTCCCTTCATTTCAGTCTAGAAGGATTTGATCCCACTCTCCCCATGTGTGCCCTGCAGTATTTAATTGCCATGGTATGAATTCCTGTTGGCTCTACTTAAACTGCTTGAGGACAGAGGAGTGTGAAATAGCCATAGCTCCTGGCTGCAGGTATAATTGCTCACTGTAGAAAGACGCTAGCCTTACAGTTTCCTGGAGAGCACTTATGCAAATCTCTGGCACCTTCTCACTCCCTGGACATGGGGAGCATGAGCTGCTGCCAGCAGCAAGTCAGTATAATTTGATTATACTCTTTTCTCTGTATTTTTTTTTTTTGTGATCAGTTCATGTGTATCCTTCTCCATATCAATTAATTTTTCTTTAAATTTTGCAGCTTGCTTCAGACTCTCCTGCCACCCTTAGGTGCCACACACTCCACAAATCCCTGGGCTTTCCAGACATGCTGGAGGGCAGCTCTGGTACCTTGGGTCTAGCTAGGTTTGTACACAACTTTGTCTGATAATTATGCCTGTGGCCAGCATCCCATGGATGTCCCCAGAAGCCCTGCCTGCTTTTTAGGCAGGGGGTAGGTGCACGCAGCTAACTCAGCTAGTTGGGAGCACGGGCACACTCCTTGAATACTATCATCAGCACCACCCTTCCCACCTGCCAGTAGCTGTCCTGTGAGAGCAACAGCAGAGTCACTGGTAAACAGGCACTGTTGTTCCAGTTTGGTTTACTCGAGGGTTGGCGTCGGCCACCCTGAGTGCCGGGACTGTCCCAGCCTCCACGGCATGGGGCTGGTAAAGGAGGCAGGACCATCAGAGGGAGCCTGGAGACTTCCTTGCCTCTACTTAGACAGGATTTACCTTGCTGTTAACAGGAACAAAATCTTCAGTTAACGTCACGATCCGGAATTTCGCTGAGTGGAGAAAATGCAGAAGAGCACATTATAGAAACAGAGTGCATTTGGCAATGGACTTGCCCTGCATTTGTCTCACTCTGAAATCACAACTGCCCACACAGCCCTACGGGCAGTCCATGCCTGCCCTGCAGCCCCTCTTACCCGTTGCTCAGCCCTGCTCACCACCTCCCCCCAAACACATGGCAGCAGCGCAGCAGCCAACCTCACAATTTAGGGGTTTTCCCATGGGCTATACCCAGCTACCCTTACATTTCCCTGTCTGCAGTGTAGACAGACCAGTCCTACCTGGCCTTAGCCAAGACCATGTTCAGGTTTACTCCCTCTTCCAAGCCAGCTCTGCTCCTAGAGCATGTGAGACTGACCTTTCCAGTCCCTCTGGCTGCTAAAATGTGGTTCATGGATACACCACTACAGAAGGCAGCACTCTCCCTCTGTCCTCATGGAGGTCACATAGCACAAAGCACTCAGCACACCCCTCATTGGAAATTGGGAACAAAGTCTTGGCAGATCAAAGCAGGGGCACTGTCATGTGCTTCCTGCAGTGCTCACCTGTCTGTCCTGGATTATAGACAGGTTTATCCATCTGAATGAAGGTGCCTGTCCCAGCCCTGCGGATCAGGACTTGCTTCTCTTCATTTGCACTAAAATAGTGGCCATTGGAGATGCGCAGGTGGACTGTTCCCACCTCCTGGCCACCTGCAGGTCGGGGGACCTAGGACAAAAAGAGGAGAGCTGCTATTTTAGCAGGCATCAGTGTCCTGTGCTCTCCTTGCTTTGGCGGCACTGCAGGGCCAGCCTCTCTGCCATCGTACTCTGAAGGCCAGCACAGGGTGTCCCCTCAGTGACTAAAGGCTATGTCTATGGAAGAACAGGCTATGTCTATGGAAGAAGAGGGGACAATGATTTTCAGTTAGCACAGATCTTGGACAAGAGAAAAAGCAAGTCTACTCTGACACAGAAATTGCATTTACTCCTTCACAGGGCCACTGTTAGAGTCTACATCGAGCAAGATGGAGAAGACTTAACTTGAAGAAAAGGTCTATGTTGATGAGAAATCTCTTTCCAAGAGTGTGTAGGTCATGGAGACTGGATCCACTCTTATTCATCAGTGCAAACAAAGAAAATAAGTATCATGAGTTTGTAAAATCAGAAAGATTTGTGCTGAGCTTGTGAGCACACCCTCTCATGTCTTTCCCAGTCCTCTAGCACATTTTCAAGCCCTTAAAGAAAAGCTTGGAGTGAAGCAGACATGATGGGAAGCTGTCTGAGGTGAAAAGTCTGACTCTCTCTGCATCACAGATTCAAAAACAACACCCTGTGACAGTGCATCCTTCTCAGAGGAGAGAATGAGCTGCACAGATATCATTTGGGTGCTTCTAAGCTCCTCCATCCTCCTCAGACCTTTGGTCCCCGACCAGACAGCCTTTCCTCAGTGTGCCACCAAGCTGGATTATGAGATACCCCACAGAAAGAGTACCAAGTGGATAGACAAAGCCAGAGAGCAAAGACAGCAAGCTCCCACTAAACACTCTCTCTGATTTTGCATTCACTCCTTTCCACACCCTCTCTCTTCCTGTCATCCTCGTTCTCTATTTCTCTGGGGAGAGGCATCATGAGCCAAAAGAGCACGCTGGGAACTGCCAGATAAAGGTCCCTGCCAAGAATGATTCTGACCTGAAATCTGGTGCACTCAAAGACCCAGTTGTTCCGGAGGACCTTGCGGTAGAGGCTGAGGTTGCCAGATGGATGCACAAGAGTTAAGGCCACACGAATAGGCTTTTCCACTCCACGGAGGTCCAAGCACACCCTCTGGAATGAGGGGTAGGGCAGTGAAGCTGGAATGATGATCAGGTACCTCCTGCAGTGGGGAAACAAGACATCACATCCTGGGAGCAGTCTCACCCACTCTTGGCACTAATACTCTGTTATGAGGAAATAGGAGAGTTTACCATCTCTCTGGAGGCAGAAGGTGCTGCTCTGCTGCAGTGAGGGAGACAGATAAACAGTGAGGGTGTGAACCTCTCGCAGGGGTGATGGAAGGTATATAGTTCATTTCAGATAAATACAGGAGAAATATTTTCAGGTGACAGAACAGGACTCACCCCTCTTGCTTTGATACAGCTACTCAACTACCTTGACAACAGACTGCTTCCTGCTTAATCAGCCCCAGCCCTGCAGTCCTTTTCATTTGCCCTTTACTTTAACCTACACCTTTCCCTTCATCCTGCCTCAGACTGCAGTCTCTCACTCTTGTTCCCACCACCAGTCCTCACCTAGTTCTTGTACTGCAGCAATATCCACGAGAGATGTTCCCACATTTAGGAGGGGCCTGTGTTTATAACAAGTCATATCACTCCATGTCTATACCTTCCAGGAGATTGAGGGTCCCACACTCTCTCCTGGCTATCTTGGCCCTTCCATCATCATCAGAACTATCAGTTACTAGATTTTTCAACAACACTTACGGTTGTGCCACTATCCCCAGGGTATAGAGAATGCCACTCAAGAGAAAGGGAATCCACATTTTCATGGGAGGTTGCCAGAGGGATGGATTCCTCTGGAGGGCTGGTCAGGACAGAAGATAGGATGTTGCTTCTCTCCTTCCAAGGTCTCCAGGCCACCTGCTGTTGTTGCTGTTTCTCCCAGGAAGCAGACAGAAGACCCAAAGTTCCCTTCCTTCTGCCTTACTCCTGCGTTTATAGTGCTGCAGGCACAGGGTTGTACCATTCAGAATGTTCCCAGTCCAATCCAAGTCCTTTTGTACTCCAGTCTCACCGCTCTCCTACTCCCCTGTGGATGGACCAGCATTATTGCCTTTTATTTTGCTAACCAACAGCCTGTTTTCTGTTCACTGCCCTGCCCCTGCTCCCTGTGCCAGTTGCAGCCCCAGTCCCATTGTTTTGCCTCCAGGTGGATTGTCCCATGACCCTTTTGCATGTGCACTCACCTGGATCTTACTGTGAACTCTCATGGTCATACTGTCCCCAGGCTTTCTAAGTCTGTAATGTATAAGGCAGGTCCCAGTCTTGAACTGGAGACCAGGTGTTGTACAAAACCACTATCCATGCATAGTGCTTTGCTCTTTCACAGAGGGCTGTCTTACCCATGAGGAAAGCACAAGGAGCAGGCAGAGCTGGAGTTCTCACCTTATCTCTGCCCTACAGGTATTTCTGTTTGAATTGAAAATCTAGTAGCTGTGGTGCACCCCAGCTGTATCACACAGTTCTCTGTAGTACAGTTCAGGGTCAGCTTACACAGACACTCACCAGTGGAAATGAGGGTTGAACATTGGTCAGGTAGGTAAGAAGCTGCATGGCTTAACTCCTGTGGGGTTTTCTCTAGCTGCCAAAAGGCTGTGGCTCTAGCCTTAGGTAATGAGAACACACACTGTCTAGTTTGGGAACTCCTTTCCATACGCTTATTTTACACTTATGAGTCTACTGGTTAAACTGAACTTTTCCCTGAGTATCTTGCATAGCTTAAAAGAAAATCTGGTTCTTCAAACTAGGAAGTTCCTCTCTTTTAGTTTAAAGGCCATTTTATATCAAAATGCACCACTAATTTATTCTTCAGTACCAAAATGAACTCTCAAATATGCAGGGCCTAGTAATATTTTCCTTTGCTTTAGGACAGACTAATGCACAAGGAAACTAGGGTTTGGAGCTTTTTTTACACACATACCCTCTCCTTCACACACACACACACACTCTTAATGGGTAGATACAAATTCTTTCTCTCCTTCCCCCTCCTCTAGGCTTTGTTCAGCTCTGAGCAGCTGGTGGCAGAGAAAAATGTGTAAATGCACCTGGATAAACACACAAACAGGAACCGGAGCAAGAATGTGAATCATTCTCTGACACCAGGTTGCCCTTCATTTCTTTCCATGGGTCTCAAAAAGTACAGGCAGTGCCTGTTGAACAATCCCAGCTGACATTTGTTTGTTCACAGTAGACCCACAGCAGCTCCAGGGGACAGAGAGATCCCTCATAACAGCACAGGGGCCCACAATGGCAAAGGTATTGAGAGTCTTGGCTCCTACTGCCTCCAGCATCTGTTTTGTGAGAGCAGACACCTGAACACCTCTCAAGTTCTGGACTTGGCACTGATTTGAAACTTACATCCCAAGCCCTCAATCCAGTCTAACTCTCATACAATGACGCAGAACGAAATAAATGTTGGAGCAGCAAAAACAAAAGTTCAAGCTCAGTGTGTGTAATTCATCTGACTCAGCCTTGTCTCCATCTCCCATTACCAGAATAGTAACCAGTTACTGGTGGCCAGGACACCCTTGGGAAGAGAGCACCTCCTAGCAGGGCTCTGCACCCAGTGGAACTTGCGACAGGGCACACAGCAGCTGTCTGCTGTCTTGTGCTGAGATCTTTCCCCAGCCCACAGATGCATTCATCAGTTGGCCCAGAGACAGGCAAGAGGCACACGAGCAGTTAAGGTTGGATTTGTGTCCCTGGAAGACAGCAGTCCTCAGTGCTCAAGCAGTGGAGCTGATCACAGGCTAGATGGAGGCATGCACACCAACAAACTCCTGGCTGAATCACCACAACCCCTCAATTTTGTGAAGGATAAAAAAATGAGTGCCATGTTTGACATCTCCAGCTCTAAGCAGAGAAGTGGAAGTTTAGGCCAGAAAGAAATCAATGTGTTTTGTACAAAAGTGGTTTTTTCCTGTCTTTAAATTCTCTTGGGAAACAGCCACTTCCCTTCAAATGCTCTCTAGTAGCCAGACATCACAGGAACTACAGTATAAAGCTAAGAAAAAACAATTTTGAATGACACAGAAGAGATGTTAAGAAAGTGGGCATAGAATTACAATGGATATTGAGTCAAAAATATCACCATGTGCAATTTTTACATAAAGCATATGTACACATATGCATAGGAGTAGGGTGGGTTGTATGCCAAATCCTTCTGCAATAATGGGCTCGTGCATGAGCTACCCCTCATGGGGTCAGCAAGGAGTAGGTTGAATTCATGTGTGTATAACCACCACAGCAGTTGTTTTCCCAATAAACCTCTGTTCTGGGGACTATTACCAGACCTCGGCTTTGCTAAGTTCTGCAAAACAGGTCAGCCGAGTCTCTCCCTCTCTGCAAGAGCCCAGGCTTTAGCCAATGATGCTCTCTAAGTACCGCATGCAGGTCTAACTAGTTCCAGTTCTGGTTTTTGATATCAGCAAGGACAGACACCACCAGAGGTAAAGGCAAGGAGTAGACGAGATATTTGCAAAGAAAGCTGCAATATTTGCAAAGTGTTTTTAAAAAGTCTCGGAGAAAGTAGTAGTCTGGCAAAAATCCTGTTCTGCAGAGTTGGGACCTACCTTGCTCGTGGACTGCTGAGGAAATTGAATAAGGAGAAGGAAAAAGCACATGTTTAAACAAAGGTACAGAAGGAGAGAGAAAGTGATACCTGGAATGAAGCCAACATCAGTGCAGCCACTTCTGACACTGCATAAGGCACTGGTAACATCCAACTGCTGGGCTGAGTTTATGCCTTCATTCTTGTCCTGTTAAACTGCACATGAAGCACAGAGCAGGCTGTCAGCATCTTGCCTTGCTGGCAGATCTCCTTGGTGTGTTTTCTCTTAACGAAAAGAACTTGCAATGCTCATATCGTTTCCTCACAGATGGGACTTGCCTAGTCTTCAAGGTTACTCTGGAATTTCATAGTTAAAATTTAAATATGCTTTCCAAATTCCTCCCTTTAAACCACCACAAATCCCAGCCTTGCTGCAGGGTCTGGAGAGCCTTTAGGGCTGTAGTCAAATCCTGACCCCCAACCCTCACCTGTCTTCCAGACCTTCCACTCCTAAGCCTGCCTTTGCGCTTGGCCATCAGACTCTCACAGCCAGCTCTAGTGAGGGTCCGTGAAGATCTGCCTCTCTATATAGAGAGATATCACTGGCAAGTTAGAAGATCTGTGATCACCAGCACTTAAAACATGAAGTTTGATTTTAAAAAGCCATGATAGATGTTGAATTTTCACATGTGCTTTGGTTGTTGAACTGCCCTTCCATCTCCTTGTCCCATGACAAAGACCCTGTTCCCTCTCCATTTGCTCATTACAGGGGAGAGTTCAATCCCAGGGCACCACCCCTGCTTGACAACTTTTGAATTTTTGATAACTGTTTGAATTGTTCTGTGTAAGATCCAGCTTGACAGGAGGTGCAGAAACTAAAATTATCCCTCTTCTTCTTTCTCTGCTAGGACAGAGCTAGTCTGAGATACATAGCAGGGTAGATTTACATCCATGTAAAGTGCAGAATCAGCCTAGACCTTATTGCTCAGCTACATATGAATGCAGTAAATGATGCTTGGTTAGACCAGTCTCCATGCATGGCTAGGAGCCCTCATCCCATACTGGTAACCACACGATGATGCTGGAGGGGAATCCAATGCTGGAAGAAATGAATGCCAGTTACACAGTTCAGATACAGAGTTTGCTTCTGCTCACTCCTCCTGGGTAAATTGTCACAGAGTCCAAACACACATCACAGCACCCAGATTTGTGATTTATAGTTTATTTTCATTCTTTTTGCAAGCAAGAAAATCCCTGGATTAAAACAATCAGAATTAATCAGACACCCCAAAGAATTCACCAGGTAATGGATGTCAGGATGAGCAGCATAGGCTGGGCTGGAGTTAGTCCTGCAATCCAATTTGAGATGTGTCCCAGGATCAATATCCCAAGCCCACTGAAATGTGGTGGTGATGCATGTTGCATGTCATCAGAAGCAATACTGCAGCAGCCCTGATTTCCTAGGGCATCTTGCACTATTTGGATCCATGTGGGCTGAAACAGTGGACAGTAAGGATGCAGAGCAAGTCCCTGGAGAAATGAGAGCAGAATAGAGAGTAACCCAGATCCAAACAATTAACTTTGGGATGCTAACAGCTAAGAAGCTCTCACTAAGGACTCTAAAGGTAAAGGTTTCTCTGATTTCTCTCCTTGTTTTACCTCAGCCTCTCCTCAGAAAGAGAGACTGTTCATACCCAAACAGAGTAGGCTGAAACTAGTACCATGAATTCTGCTTAGGGAGTCCCACATATAGTCCTAGATGAAGGGAACATGCTGAATCAGAGATACACAGGGCTCCCGTGAGACAGAGACAGGTGACTAGGGTGCAGAGGAAACATCATAAGGCTGCTAGGTCTGTACAGGGGATCTGAGGAAGGGACTCGCACCTACCTCAGCTGCAGAAGACATTGTAGTCAGCCAAGGCCTGCTCCTCTGCAAGAGAACAGGAGAGATCTAAGTTATCCTTGCACAGAACCAAGTGCAAATGTCCAGGAAGCCCCAGCACCTATGGTTCTACACTGACCTGGGTGGTAGTAGTCATAGACCCTGACATGGCCTGGCTTCAGGTTGGTCACCTCAATCTCCTGCTCCAGATGCAGGACATAAGTGTCAGAGATATGGCTCAGCTGGGGAAGAAAAGCAAATCACAGTTCATTTATAAGCTGTTCTTTTTATTCCTCACCTAGATTTGATCCTACTAGCTGACAATAACAACTCTGTAGAGTCAAAGGCTGGACTTCAAGATGAATCTTGAGTATCCTGCTCTGCTAGTCTGAGTTCTGGATTCTCCCAGCAACTGGCAGTACTCTCCACTGTTGCATCTTCTCTAGTAGCACACACATACCTTGTCCAAGTAGATGGCAACACCTCCTTGTGTTTTCTCAGTTCTCCTCACAGGGTGCCAATGATGCAGCTAGGACAGGAGAGCAGAGGAAGCAATTTAGTTTTGTCTTTTGAAAGGCAAGCGTGAGACATCCTAACAAAGTTTGTCTGATTTTGAGTGGGCAGATTCTCAATTCACTCACTTCCAAATTTAATTTGTACTCTTATCCATTCAGGCTGATCTCCCTGCAGGGCTTCTCAGCTCCTGCAAACCCTAAGGATAGGAACCTGGGCTACTTAGCTGTCAAGGATATGTTGAGCAAATTGGGACAGAAGTATCATCATCCCAAGACTCAAAGAGCCAATGGTATGTGTTCAAGTTCGTTGTGTGGCAGAGGTGAAGGAATGGTGAGATTGATCAGGGGAGGGACAGGCAACACCTTCCCATGCAACCTTCCCCACTCCTTGGGCAAGGATTGTCCCACTGACACCGCATCACTATCTTGATCCCATGCTTCTTACAGACATCTTGGATCCTGGAGCCAGGACAAATCCAGTCAGTAGTGACACCTCCAAAATCACCATGTTGGAAGTGGATTTCTTCCCATTGTACCTGGGGGAGAAGATTAAAAAGAGAGTCTCTTCCCAGATTCCCCTTCCCTCGACCACCATACCCTGTGTGTAGTACCCTGAACCAGGCAGCCCAGCCAGTGCTGGGGCCAAGGCAGTCACTGCTCCCTCTCACAGGGGGCAGAAGATGGCTGCACTGCTCTGAGCATGCCTGTTCCAGGGTGACTTCTTGCACTCCTCTCTCCAGCAAGAACCAAGGCCCTCAGAAACGCTTCCCCATCCCCAGAGACACTTGTGTCTTTACTTCTCCATCTTCCATCTGGCCGTTCTGCTGAAACTGCCTGGTGCCTCTATTGCAACCAAGAAGTACACCTCAGCAAGCCAGCCATGCCTGGCTTTGCTATGCAAGTGGGATAACATCTTTAGCCTCACCTGACATTGACATAGACAGTAACAGAGCGTGTATTGTCCTCAGTGCAATTGACTGGATCAGTTTTCACTTGCAAGGTGAAGGATGTCGAGTCTTGTGGGGAGGGCGTGTTGTACCTCAGCACCATCTGCAGGGAGAGACAAAAAGACAGACTAAGACACAGATAATTACTTCAGTATCATGTATCGCACCTTTATTTTTGAATGGCTACTCTAATCCCCTAGACTGGACTCCAGATAGTGAATGGATAAACCACATGCAGTAAGCACACTCATCCCAGTACCCAAAACAAAGGTCATTCAGATTGGAAACCTTCCACGATCCTTCCACATGATCTTTCTCAACCTTTCAATTGAGACTGTGCATGTCAAACATACAGCAGTGGGACCACTATACAACATTTTTATCCTCCAGTAGTCTTGAGAACCATAGAAGCATCACTGTCCTCACATAACAGACTGGGATTAAAACACAGCTGCTGCACATTTCCTTCCACAGAGGTGCAAGAGAGGGTTCTGGTTTTGACAAGATGATAAGAAGAGGGTGGTCACAGCAGGGTCTGTGGGAACCTACCCGAGTAAAGACACAGCAGCTGCCATGGGCCTGCAGCAAGAACTTGCCCGGGACCTCTGTCAGTGTTGCCTCCTGCACCAACAGCCGGTTCTGGTAGGAGACTTGGAACTTTCTCCCAAAACCTCCATGGGACCTCACCCTCACTTCTGCAACCCCTTGTGTGCTGTACGTCAGTGCTGCATACTTAGCCAAGGCCTGTAAAGCCACTATTGTGTCCTGAAAAGCAAAAAAGAATTACATTTGCAGCTCTGAGAACGAAAGACACTTGAACTCAGCATCCTGAGGATCTCCATATACAAGGGCTCCTCTCCTCAAAGCATTTGCACTTGAGGTTCTTCCTCAAGCAACATCCCCTTCCCCAGCCACAAGTTACCTGTGTTGAGGCAAACCCTCCGTAGGCATTCTGCTGCCTGGTGAGCCACGCCACGATGCCAGAGGCTATGGCAAGATCAGACTCTGTGACATTTGGCTTGGAGAGCCGGGCCAGGAGGATGTAGGCTGTCAGCTCCACATCCACAGACACTGGCTGTGACCAAGGGCTGGTGCTGAGTCTGGACTGGGATGAAGTCTGACTCCAGTAGATCTGCCCATCTGGGAAAGGAAGGTAGTAGATGACTTTGAGGGATGTCAGGAAAGAAATTCTGCGGCCTAGGCTCCTAGACACTGTGACTTGTGTCTGCAAAGACCATTGAGTAAATTCCTCTTTAGTTGGATCATCACATCACTGGGTCAACTGAAAACCTATGCATTTTCTAATACCCAACACTTCATATTCCACACCAAGGTGATATACAAAAACTAACATGCCAATAATCTGCATATGCATTATCTGTCAAGCTTCTCCACTTTTATGTTTGCCAGGTCCAATAACTACCTGATACTAGATGGCTACCCACTACCCAGTCCTGAGTGTCAGGGACTAATAAGAAACAGGGCAGCTTGCTTTTCTCTCTGGCACTTTGCACTCCTGCATAAAAAAGTCCACTTTTCCCAAGCCTGAAACTCCAGGAACCAGAAAAGGGCAGGAGATTTGGAGGAAATCAGCACCCACACCACAGTGTTTCCAGCACATACCTTGAGTTCATAGACTGGATGTCTGAAAACTCTCTTTGGTGAAGGACCTACAGGGTAAGGCTATGGTCCTTCCAGGTTACATGTAACCAGGAGCTCAGAAAGGTCACCTGTCCCTTCTCGAATGTTCACCTGGCCCTGAGGTTCCCATACCTGCTCTGATTGCCTTTTGATCAAGCATGTCAAGTAGCTCTTGGGTGCGTTGGGAGTCCTTAGCCAGGGCGAAGGTGTAGGCCAGCAGGGCCTGGGTGTAAGTGCTGGCAGTTTTGTGGAGGGAAGGAATGATGCAGCCCAGAGCCTTGCGCACCACTGTGCTCTACAGAAAAGAGTTACATGGGTGTTGGTCATAGCATACACCTGTGAGGCAGGCAAACACTGAGACACAAACAGAAGGATGTGTTATTAGCGTATACCAGCACTGAAAGTACTCCATACATTCACCCAGGTGGCTCTGTGCTCAAGCCCACACTTTGTGTCAGTACAGCACCAGCAAGCAGTCTCCAGCCCTCAGCTAAAGCTGCTGGACAGACCACCCCCCTGAGCTGGTCATGGGCTTCAGCAGTGCTCTCTCAATGAAATGAACACCCTTACTGCTGGAATAACATCTTACCTTCCAAGTCCAAAAACAACAAAAGCAAAACCACACAACTGCAAATGCTTACTCACAGCCTGCTGACCAAGATGACTGTGTTTAATACACCTTCACAGTGAATAATTTTCCTTATGGTAAAAAAAGGGTGACCTGAAGGACATCTGTTGCAGAAAGAAGGTTAATTTCCATCTGTCTCCCTTTTTTCCCTAAGCCCATTGTTTTCAGTTCCACTGAAAAGCATTGCTTTTTTCTTTACTTTTCTGATTTCCAGAGAACTTCACTTTTCAGTGTCTACAGTAATCACATTTCTCCATCAAATTAATTATGGTTTTTTATTTGTAGCACAGTTGAGTAACTAGCTATAATACTTAGCACTTGTAAGAGTTCCCTCTTATTGTTATTACTCAGGCATGCAGTTCCAACTGCCCTACAGCACTCCTTTCCCAGACTTCAACTTTCTGTGAAGCTAAAACATATTAGGAGTTACATTATGTCTATTTACTTGACTGTGGGAGCAGCTCCACGCCCCTCTCCTCCTGAACACCTCACCATTAGCTCTCAGCTGTGTAGGACTAGCAAGGGGATGAGAGGATAGGGGTGAGAGGAGCAGGAATGAAGAGCTAAAGCCTGGGAAATGGACATAGTATCTAGACATGGATTCCAGTGGTCTCCAGTAGTTTAACCTCACCTTCTCCCTGCCAGCAATGTCCTCCCCAAGGGACAGTTGAGGCTTTTTCCTGAGAAGCAGTAAGATCTTCCTCGATGAGATCTCAAAGATGCTCTATTGCCTACCTCAGTGATACCACTAAGCTCTTTAGGATTTAGACCTTAAAGCAAGAGCATGGCAAAGAATCCAAACATTTACCTCTGGTGTCGCTCCTGCCTCCAAGTACGCAGCAGTGACGTAAGCAGCCAAGGGGACTTCCCCATCTACACCTCCCTGCAAAAAGCATAAAGATCCAAAAAGCTGGGAAAGTTAAAACACAAAGACCTGAAGGCTTTCACAACAGGTCCCACCTATCCCTGGCTTGCTCTCTTGCAAGAAAGCAGAACAACACAGGAAAGTGGACTTAAACCATTACCAGTACACTTGGTAAAAAACGCTTTGTGTTGTCCTTCAGGGTGCTCTGGCTCCTACCTTCATGAATGTGTGAAAAAGTTGGCCCACATTTTTGAAGCAACCACTGGGAAGCTGGTGGAACTCCAGCCAGGTCAGAGCAGCTTCTATGGTCCTCTTGTCCAGGAAAATGTACGGCTTGGCTTGGACAAAGCATTTAACTACAAATGCAGTCAGCCTGATTGGGGAGAACAGAAAAAAATGCATGAGAGAGGGAAGAGAGAATCAGAAAGAGATGGAATGCATGAAAGAGCAGAAAGAACGAGTGGAAAGAAAGAATCAAAGCAGAAGTTGAGGAAAAAGAAAAAAAAAGAGGGAGTTTGAAACTGGTAGGTCTCTCTTTACCCATTGTGCTATTTCTAATTTGCTCATACAAGGTCAGTTCATCCCAAGGGCAACTGCCTACCCCTGAGTCCACAAACCTTCTAGAACACTTTGGATTCAATAGGACAGGTCCCTCTTGGAAGCAGAAAGCTGCCCGCCTCCTGACTGTCAGAGAACAGGTAGACAGCAGGGAGAGAGCCCAGGGCTTACCAAGTATTACCATACTCATCCTTGATACCAAATTCACTGTAGGAGCCATCAGGGTGCTGATACTGCAGCTGTATCTGGTACCCTGGGAAGCAGGGTAGGACATTAGTGCTCAGAATGGTATTTGCAATGAAATCACTGTGAAGGGAATGGGGTGGTTGAGTGCTCTAGGTGGAAGAGGAATAGGCACCTGAGACTATTGGACACAGAGGAAGGCAGAGGAGCAAGGTGGTCTGTTGTACTTGCCATTGCGCAGGAATCCTGTTGCCCTCTCCTTGATCTCAGGGGTCAGCTGCCTCGTCTTCTCCAGGTACTGCAGCACATAGACAATGGGGGCAAACAGCACCATGTTCTGCTCCCCACAGCCGTGGGGCATCTGCACCAGGTGGTCCAGATTCTGCAGTGCCGTCCCCATGAGGTCACCTGAAACAAAACATAAGCACCTCAACCACCAGGCAGTGGGCTTCGGGATTCACCTTCTCCTACCTGTGACCTGTTCCCAGCAGTGCACCAAGCAAGAGAGCCTCAGCACATCAGTGTGGGGGCACCTCTGTCTAGCCAGCTTATCAGTTCCACTGTGCTCTACATATTCCCATCCTGGCAGGGGAAGCTCATTAACAGAACACTCTCTCCCTTGCTGAGTGTTTTAGGTTGTCAGTAATCAGGAAACGCTGCCACACACATGGGAAGGACAAGGCAGTGTAACCTTGGAAGCCTCAGAAAGGGAGTGTGGGAGTTTGGGCTATGCTAGGGCTAAATTCAGAGATATGGGACTTGCAAAGGTACTATCATAACTGAATTCCTTACCAGTGACTGAGATGGTGGCTCTGACTGAACCTTCCACCACATTTAGAGGCAACATCAGTGACACAGACTCCTGTGCTGGATTCCCTGTTGGATAAGGTGTGGAGAAGACAAAAAGGAAGAGATCGTGATGGAACTGTTCAAGCCAATACAGAGGCTGCAAACCACCTCAAAATCTGTGACCCATTCCACCCTCAACTTCCTCCATCCACCTCATAGTGACTGTGCTGTCTTAACATCCCTCTTTACAAAAAGGTTGAGAGAATTTTCTCCTGGAAATCCTTAGTGGTCAAAACCACCTATTTTTCTCTACCAAAGTCACTCCATCTCATTTTAGATTTCAGTTGCAGACTTGTCATCTCAGTGCACCTTGTGCTCTCCAAATCAGCTGATGGTCCCAGCATACACCATAAAATTCAAGGCAGGAACATCAATCCTGAGCCATGTCCTCCAGCCTCACCTTATTCAGTAGTCTGGTTTTATTTCCACAGGTGAAAAAGGCCTCACATTAGTGTCAGGGATGTTGATTCTTAAAATCTGGACATCCTCACATGCTCACCTAGGGGAAAGCTCTAGCTGGCACCACAATTACAGTATGCTTCTGTAACTTTGTCATGTGGACAGAGAAAATATTTCAGCAAGTGGAAATACCCAGGAGCTGTTTAGGCAGGAAGTAAAGGATGAGAAGGGTGAAAGAAGAAAACTATCCATATACCTTTTTTGGGACACAGGACAGAGCTGTGAGCCTTCTCTACCAACACTCCTTCTGGCTGTTGGAGCACATAAAAGTAGCATTTTAATGAGCACATGGGAGAGAAACAGAATTACAAGTGGAATAGAAGTAGATATGGACAAAATCCTGGTTCAGGCTGGACAGTCAGCTGGAGTATCATCATTATCACACATAAATGCAAATTACTGTCAATCTACTTTACATTAGAAACCAGCATGCACTTTCAGAATATCTTAACTTCTGAATGTCTGTGAAACTGATGGTGTAAGATTCAGCAGAGAACTCCGGAGCAAGGACATAAAAGAGTGTTTAAAGTTTTACATGGTATGAAGTGGATGACACCCCTCTACCTCCTACATCCATCAGCCCTCACGGTTGGGCCCAGCTTGGGCCCTGAGATGCTAATTACATATTTTGAATAGCATGGAGCTATTCACAATTTTATCACAAAGCTATTCGCAATTTTTGCACAAAGCCCACTTTTACATTTAGGTAGCAGAACAGTTTGACTGACCCGGACTTGAATGAGTTTGATGATCGTGTCTTTCTGTCCTTGTTTTGGGACAAATGGTATCTCTTTACCACAGAGCTCTTTAGTGGCCACAGCCTCTGTGTGGAGGGTGATGTTCGTGATCCCTGAAAATAACACACATTTAGGTGCATAAAACATCTTCTGAGGAAGCACTTCCCATTAATAGATATTATCTGTTGGCAACAAAAAATTTGACCGGAGTCCTATATGGTTCTGTACCTCATAGCACAGACTTGCAAGTAATCATTACCTCAGGATGAAGGCAAACAAGCACTCTTTGGGTAGCAGAGCAAACAGCTCCTCACTATGCCAGCTCTTACAAAACATCCCCACCTTGGTCCCATCCCTTCCCAATTCCACCGCCCCACCTCCCTGTTCTTCTCACCCAGTTGCTCAGCTGTGACACTCCACTGAAAGGTCTTGGCTTCACCAGCACACAAGCAACTGCTGTAGACACAGCCCTTGCAAGGCTTCAGCTGGAGGAGTGCAAACTCCTCCAGGGTCACTCGGATCTGAAGGGGCAGCAGATGGTAATAAACATCACAAACACAAAAAAGAAAGCCTAAAGGGTGGAAGCAGGGACAGGTTGCCTGGGAGGAATACAGAGAGATTGTTCAAGTAGCTAGGGATCGGGTTAGAAAAGCTAAAGCCCTAACAGAATTAAACCTGGCCTGTCAAGGGCAACAAGAAAAGTTTTTATAGATAAAAAGAGGACTAGGAAAATGTGGCCCCTTTCAAGAAGGAAACAGAAGACTTGGCTACTGTGCTGCCAAAGCCATAGAATGGCGACTGCTGCTAGGTTTTAAGGACTCTAATAACCAATGATATGATACTACATACTATATTTACGATTCTGTACCAGTAATCATAACTTGTTGCTAACACGTTTCTTCTGTCTCAAATCTATTCTACCAATGCCTACGTGCCACCTCTACTGCAATACAAGGAGCAAGAAGAAGAAGAAGAAAGAACTTAAGGCAACACCCAAAATCCTCCATCTTGTCTTCTTTTATATCTATACTACAAAACCTAAAACTACAAGTTTCACTTCTGTGACAAACTAAACTATAATCTAAGTTGTTTTGCTTCTTTCCATCAATGTTGGAAGCTTTTCCTAGGGACACAGATCAAAGACTGTATCCTTCTGGGTTCTCTGCGAGGGTCCCAGACCCTCCAGGGCAATTTGAGGTGTAGTCCCGATATCGTGGACTTCGACAGGTTACCAAGGACATGGAGAATGATGAGGTACTCAACAACTTCTTTGCCTCCATCTTTACCAACAAGTATTCCAGCCATACTGCCCTAGTCACAGAAGGCAAAGGCAGGGACTGCGAGAACAAAGAATGGCCTGCTGCAGGAGAAGATCAAACTCAAGACCATATAAGGAAGATGAAGGTGCACAAGTCCACAGGACCTGATGAGATACATCTGCATCCTGAGGGAACTGGTGGAGGAAGTGACTGAGACACTATCCATCGTATTTGAAAAGTCATGACAATCTGGTGAACTTCCCACTGACTGGAAAAGGGGAAACATAACCTCCATTTTTAAAAAGTGAAATAAGGTGGGAACCTTGACAGGCATAAGAGTTGGGCCCAAGTAAACTTCATGAAGTTCAACAAGGCCAAGCGCAAGGTCGGGGCAATCCCAAGCACAAATACAGGCTGAGTGGAGAATAAATGGGGAGCAGCCCTGAGGAGAAGGACTTGGGGTGTTGGTAGATGAGAAGCTTGACATGACCCAGCAATGTGCGCTCGCAGCTCAGAAAGCCAGCCGTGTCCTGGGCTGCATCAAAAGCAGCGTGGCCACCGGATTGAGGGAGGACATTCTGCCTCACTACTCTGCTCTTGTGAGACTCCACCTGGAGTGCTGCATCCAGCTCTGGGGCCTCCAATATAAGAAGGATGTGAATCTGTTGGAGCCAGTTCAGAGGAGGCCATGAAGATGCTCAGAGAGCTGGAGCATCTCTACCGTGGAGACAGGCTGAGAGAGTCAGGGTTGTTCAGCCTGGAGAAGAGGAGGCTCTGGGGGGACCTTAGAGGTCCTTCCAGGGGCTACAAAGGAGCTGGAGAGGGAGTTTGGACAAGGGTATGGAGGGACAGGACAAGGAGGAATGGTGTTAGACTGAAAGAAGGTAGGGCTAGACTAGCTATTAGGAAGAAATTCTTTACTGTGAGGGTGGTGAGACACTCCAACAGACTGTCCAGAGAAGCTGAGGATGCCCCATCCAGAGAAGTGCTCAAAGCCTCATCCAACCTGGTCTAGTGAAAGGTGTCCCTGCTCATGGCAGGGGAGTTGGAACGAGATGATCTTTAAGGTCTGTCCCAGCCCAAATCATTCTATGATTCTATGATCACAGGCTATAGAATTCAGTCATATCCTGATTTTCTTGTAGAGCCCCTCAGGGCTCACCTACCTTCATGTATTGCTGCAGGTTGTTGAAGACTGTGGCCTTCAAGTTGAAGGTCTCCCCCTGGACCACAGAAGATGGCAGTGGGAGCTCCACGAGAAAGGGCTTGAAAACAAGCAGGCTGGAGGCTGGAGCAAATCCAAAGCCATTATGCCCTGTGCAGAACATTCCTGCTTTCCATTCTGTGATGGTGTCAGGCACAGTGACAGTGACATTCTTGTTCCCACTGGGACTGAGGAGAAGCAGACAGCAACAGAAGCATTTAACTGAACATTGCTGTATGCCACATCTGGTGACCTGGTCTGTGTCCTTCTGTCCAGAGCACCCCATCCCCTAAACTTTGTCAAACTCCTGACCCCTGCTGAAATTGCAGCCCCTGTAGGGTTACAAGTAAGGCCTTGTAGCAGTAGGGACCCCTGCCTCAGGTGCTTATATCGACAGAAGATTTTGTCAATAGGTTATATGGCTGCAAGATGCCATCAATAACACTCAGACAGCACCTGCCCTTTGCACATCTAAAAATGGCTTACAGATGTCAGTAGTTTTATTCTTCTTGGCCTAGACATGAAGAACCAAACACTAGAAAAGCAACAGGACCAACATGAGTAGTGCTTAGTAGCAGAGACAGATTCAGACATTCACTGTCCTATGAGACACTGACAGCTTAAAGCCCAGCATAAAGAGAGGGCAGAGAGAAGCAGATTGTTCTGTGGCTCCTACCACAGCAGACATAAAAAGAGCCCTAGCTAAAGCCAGTGATATTATTTGGCTCCAGTAGCTGAAGTCAAAATGTTCACTTCTGCCATGCACATACAGGAAGGCAACACAAAACACAGAGACCTTTTGCTGCCTCAGAACAGGTTGGTGGACAAATCACACAGGAGATATCTGTTTCTAGGGGGTGAAGAGATGGATGTAGCTGGAAGGACACTGGAGGTGGGAGAGGGGCATCTGGCCTGAGCCTACTCCAATCTCCAGGCAGCAGACAAGAAAATTCTGAAGTCTTAGATGAAAAATCTCCAAAAGCTCTCTCGCTAGATCATGTATATACGCTGAACCTTTCTCATAGGACACAATTCCCAGTCCCGTGAAGGACTTCTATGGACATCAGCTTCCTCTGCACACCAGGATACATTCTGTGAGCACAGCTGGGAAATGCCAGCTCACAGGGCTACCATAAGCTGAGTGTAGGCAGTAAGCCAAGCTGTTTTCCTCACCTGCTTTCCTATCTTCCCATGCCAGCCACCTCCCATGGATGGACAACATTTCTGTATGATTGTCTAGCAAAGTAAAATGCATTTAATGCAGACAACAGCTCCAACAAGAAATGGCCTGACACGTATGAGCCCCATGACATATGTCCTTAAGTGTCTTGCACCACTGCCTATGACCTAAACTCAGTTGCATGTGCTGTCACTCCCAGTCACATTAAGTCACCCAGCCTAACCCCTACTGATCAGTTTACTCACCCCACAGAATACAAATCCCATAGCCAGGTTTGGGGGAGATGTTTGTGTACTTCCTCTTCAGCTGAAGAAACAGGTGGAAACATAGGGGGCTGATAGGCTGATGTCAGATGCCCTGCTAGAAATAAGAAAGACCTAGTCACCATGGGGTCCTCAGGTCCTGGTTGAGTGCAGAGGAATTCCAGCTCAGGCTGCTGCTAATCCAGTCAGCCCTTGAAAAGCACGGCATCAGAACAGAAGGTGCTGTCCCAAATTTTAAAATCTCTTGCCTCATTTCAAATGACAGAGGTGCTTTGGGCCTTACTTGCATGTATAGGCACCATGGGACAGGCAACCATTCCCTCACCTCAAAGGTAATATCTGGGATCCAGATGTTAGCCCACTAACATTTCAGAAGCTGTGAGCCTCAAATAGCCTCACCCTAGCACAACAGTTTCAGGGCCAGGGAACACTCTTTCTCCTCCATTTTCAATGACAGGATTGACTCAAACCCAGGACTGCTTTCACCTGAGAGACTAAGCATCCCGTGTTAGAAGAAATAGTTGGAAATGCTTACTCTTATACGCTTTAAGGGGCTGGGCAAACATCAACATGGGCCTGGAAATAGACATTCCTCTTTGATGCAGCATAATTGTCAATGACATAGTTGGACACACTCTGGGTTTCCTGATATTGGTGTTGGACATAATTTTCAACCCCATTTCCTGCAGGAAAAAGAAAGAACTGAATAAAAAGAAGTTTGTCCGCTCTTCACTGCCCTCTACCCTCTGCCTTCCTGCCCCCTCATGCAGTGGGGACTTGGTTGTCCTCTGGCTCAGTAAAGTATTCTCTTGCTTCATTTTAAGAAGGAATAATTCAGATCCTCAGCAATGGGCAAACAAGGTCTTCTGAGCTAATTCGTCTGGCCTGAGTCAGCCAAATTTATTCCTTTTCAAACACATGGTCATTTAGGTACTACACCTTCTCAGTCTGCAGAGTGCAATTGCTCATGCTATGGAGATTAAACAAACTATGTGAAATCCAACTAAAATAACCAATAATCCTTGGCATCTGAGTCACACAACCGAAGTGTGGTAACCACACAACAATTTTTCCTGAGTCAACATTTTCTGTCACTTATTCAAATAATGAGTGAATTACAAGGGTCTAAACTGCACCTTTTCCCTCTACTGTACTAAGAGCATCCCTAGGATATTGGTGAAGTCACAAGAGGGCCACACTTCCCTCTCAGTTCATGAATTATCTCAACCAACCAAATCAACCATTTTTACCTGGAATGCTGTAAACATATCAGGCTCATCAGAATCTGAGAAGCCACATGAATTATCATCTTCAGACACTTGGCGAGGATACCTGAAGTTATAAACAGATGGGAACAACCCATAGATCTGAGAAAGCAAGAAAAAGAAAAAAAATCAGCATAAATTAAACATGGCATTCTCTTCCTGTCATATATCCAAGGCCTGTTTAAATTGCTTCTGGCTACTGTGCATGAATGTGTGCCAGAAAGCTCAGGCTCGCTGTCACTCTTCCCTGGCTCTCCTCTGATAGAGCCAGCACAGCCCACTGAACTGAACATGAGACAGAGCAACAGAAGCTGTTTTACCACTGGTGTACTGAGTGATGCTCAACCTCTTTCTTGATCCCGAATACTACCCATGCCACCCTGAGAGTGCTGCTGATCCCTCTGGGCCGTGCTTTGAGTTTCTTGGAGATAAGCTCTCCACAGATGCAATGGCCTTCCCTCCGTCTTCACATCAGTACAAGGGAAGGGAAGAAGCCAGAGCAGGCTCACTCACCAAGTGGCTGCTGAGTTCTCTTCCTGGCTTCATCAAAAGGACACTTCTATCCACAGCCCAGACAGCACACGTGGACCCAGGAGCTGCCAGCAGGTGGAGACCAACCTGTGAACCAGGAAGAGTCTCCGGCGTTGAGAAGCCCAGCTCCACCTGGATGGGAAGGATGCAGGCAATACATGAGTGACATTTCTGATGCTGATCACCCCCACCACTTCCCAAGCAGGGAAGAGACCTTCATGAAGAGAGTTTCCAAGCACTTGCCTCAGACAGAAACTCAAGGAATCTCCCAAGAACCCCCAGAAGGTATTTAAAGAACGTGACACTGAGGTTCTAACAGGAATGATGGCAAAGGGGGAACCATCAGTGTCTGCATGGAGACATTTCTGTGCCAGAACACAGTGTTCTCTTTACCCAGCAAACCAGCCAGCCATGACAACACATCTCACACAGTTGTCTTCTGGAGCCCCAGATCAAAAACAAGCCTAGTCCTTATCCCCAGGCTCTTTGTGGAGTTGGTCTCAGTTTCCTGAAATTTACTTGTTCTTGCTTAAATCTGACTGTCTATGGCAGATAAACAGCTGTGTAGCAGGATTAATGCTAGTCCTCAGAAGTGCAAGACAGCCAAGAAAGCAGATTCCCATGGTTGTCACAATGACCACAAGCACTCGGCCCTTTCTGGATGGCCACTTCTCCCATCATCCACTTTCAAGTGCCATCCCAACACCACATACTAACAATTCTAAAGGTCTGCTGAGCAGAAGAGCAGCCTTGAGCTCTCCTGGGAACCACACTAACGACTGTGCTGGGCTATGATCTTACTGGGCTGCAGTTGCTATACATGCCTGTGGACACAGACAGCAATTCCCTGCCTTTCCCAAACATTGCAGCAGCCCCTACAATGTTCAGGACACATTTGCTCCATACATCACAGCACATTTCACCATTCACAAACTGCAGTTCATGTAACAGCACCCCACATGGTATCGGCCACACACAGCTACACAGTCTCTCATTGCAGCAGACACATGCACTCTCACATATTCAGTCATAGTCTCAGACACAAATCCTACCTTATTTCTGAAACACATGGAGACACTGAAAACAGCAGAATCACCAATGATTTTTCCATTAGGGAAGATGACATAAACAACCAGTCTTGGAGCTGGGGCATAGGTCAAGCTGAAGTTAAGAGGGATGGAGAAGGAGCTTTCCAACACTAGATGGAAAAAAGAAGGAATAAGAGGAAGTAAATTTGGTAATGAAAATAGACTCTGATCAGCTTTTGCCATTCTGCATGTGCCTGTTTAATTCCTTTCTTCAAGTCTTTCATGATGAAGGAGATTTTTGGAGACCACTGAAACAATCGGTGCATCTCTGGATCTGGATTCAAGACCAGCAAAAGATCTTCCTGGTTCTGTTCATTGCCTCAAGGACATGAAATAATACTTTGGAGTTCAAGCTTTATTCCACAAAAAGTGAGAATGTCAGATATCTTTCAAAGCCTCCCATCGCACCAAACATCTTCCATCCTGTCACCAACAAAGAGGCAACCTTTGACCCAAAGCACCTATAATTCAGGTTTTAAAGAGTAAGAGCTGGAGAAGTATGGAACACCCATCAAAATTACAAGTTGTGGCATCCTAACTACTCAAATTATTTGTAGACACAATTGCTACAGAGGGTAAGGCTATAGTTTCATGCCACTTGCAGGAGCAGTAAAATTAGACTTTGAAAAGGGAAACATTTCCAGCCTGTGGGCTGGGAAATGCTGAGTATTATTCTCTTGGTACAAAGCAGGAGGGTAAAGGAAACATGAAAACTGGAAAGGCATGCTGCTCTGATGCAACAGAGAAGTGATGAGCCACCTCTACATTGTAAAGAGGCTTATGCCACATATCCAAATAAGAATGGATGCCACAGACCACTGAGTGCTTGCTAGACATGAAACTGGGGAATGTACTTACTTGTTGGGAGCCCAACCCAAACAGTCTTCTGACCTGCATGGACTATCCCTATTTTCCCTGTGACCTAGGGAAGAATACAGAAAGGGATAGTCATATAGACGCATAGGCTTTGAGACCACTATGAGAATCAAAGTAATCCGGAAACTGGAGATCGAATGAGGTTGAGGGAGGGGATATTAGCTTTATTTACTCTTGGCTAGTAAGGAGAGCTCAAGGGATGAAGAGACTTGTGGAAGGACAGGTGAGCCCAATACCTGCCCTGCACCTGTGCAGAGCCTAAAAGAAGGGTTCTGCCTTCTTTGCTATTACTGTAGTACCAGAATCGAAACCAGGATCCAGACCCCTGATGACAGGATGAGCTACCTGCCCTGGGCTGAGCCAAATCTATCAAATATCAGGCTTGAATCTCTAAGAGAGGCTGATATTGTGCCTTCAGCTGCCACCCACCAGCACTTCCTCAGAAACTCACAAAGTAGGAGAAAATGACACGCTTGGGCCCATGTTCCAGGTCTTCTTCATAAATTCTGAAGTCTACCCGGATGGACTGCTTTTTACCACAGGGAATTGTTTCTGGCACACGGACAATAGAGAGAAAACTCCTGCTGGTGCTGTAGAATGGACGTATGAAATGAGAGGCTCGCTGGTAACTCAGATCAACTGTCCCAGTCTCTCTATCAAAATCTGGATGCAGAACACTAGCCTGGTGAGACAAAAAAACCCGAACCAGTTAATTTCCCTAGTTAAATAAGTCAGTTGCAAATCACCATAGCTGCATCTTGGTAAGATGATCTGAGCTACACCAAAGCACAGGTCTCTGTGTGGAGATCTCATAAGGAAAGCAGCTGGGACCTGAAGAGTAAGCTCTCAGAGGGAGCCAAGATCCAGAACATGCTGAGGTGTTTCAGGCTTGAATTACAAGGACAAGAAACATATCTGTTGGGCACTAAATATCTCTGACATGCACACATATCCCTGTCACAAGACAGACCCTTCCTCACTTACCTCCAGGGAGGCCAAGGTTCTGTTCCAAGCAGTTGTGTCCAGGCTAAATGAAGCTGACCCAGCGTCCCCAGTGATGTACTTCTGCTTAAATTGCTGCCCTCCGCAGTTTACTACAAGGAGGACTTGTTTGTGCTTCGATGGCTTGCCTTGGTGGTCAATGACTTTAATCTGAGAACACCGTGATGAGCAAGAGAAGTGCGTAAGAGTCTAATTAGCAGACAGAACCTCCTTCTTCCCCAAGTCAGGAGCAGCATTTCCAAAGACAGCAAGATCACCATTTCAGTCACTGGTAAGATTATCAACACTGCTGCTGGTCATGTTACATTATCACTTCCGCTACCATGTTCATTCACAAAATCACAGAATGGGTAAGGTTGGAAGGGACCACGGTGGGTCATCTGGTACAACCTCCAAATCTCTCCATTCCATCACAGCAGAAGGCTTTCTGGTTGCTGAAATTACAAATGTTTGGGTTTGGACCCCACATATGGATGCCCATAGCTGCTGCTACTCGGGGCTTATTTGGCAAATGGTAGTCTTAGGTGTTATTCTCACATGTGACAATTCAAGAGTTTTGTCTCTGGCCCAAACCCCTGGCTAAAGGTGAGGTCAGAAAAGACACTAGGCGACAGTCACCGTAACAGCTTTGCTCACATTCTCCCCTTCAAAGGACTGTAACTGCAATTTACCTTCCCTCTATACACTTCTCCAGTGTGATAGTAAGAATTCACATCCTCAAACAAGGCAATCCCGCCAATCCTGGAGATGAGTAATTTGTGGGAACCATTGACTTGTATCTCTGAATGAAAGCAGAGGAACAGAAACATAAGAGAGGGTGCAAGAAAACTAAGCACCCCTCAGCAATTGCCCTGCAGAGTGACCCACTGGTAATACTAATGGACATGTTCAGCAGCACACACATTTCATATCATGATGGCGATCTGCCCACGACCCTAGGTATCTAGCCTTCCTCCTACTTAACTTCTAGCCCTTAGAGAGCTTATCACCTGAGACTGCAGGCAATCAGTGAATGTGTCATGCCATCAGGAAGTGCTGGCTCTGTCTGTATCTCTGAGGTTAAGACAGCAGGCCCCAATGGGCTCAGAATGCTAGCCTGAAAGTCTCCAGTGCTTTTGTCCCAGCCACCAGAAATGCTTCCAGAGCTACCTGTGGCATCCTCCACCAGCGAGGCATCTGCAATTATGCTGTCCCGATAGTACCGAAAGTCTCGACTGAAGGAAGACAGACTCACATTTGTGAAGAAGCAACCTGCTTCATCTGTCTAAAAGTACACAGAGAGGAAAGAAGATATGAGCAAGGCACTTAGTTTAGAATTTATCAAAATAGTGCAGAAACAGCAACACAACACCTCTGCTCTCAGGAAGCTTGCCTTTTGGCGTAGCAGTCCAGGATGTGGAGCACATGATACTGCTCAGTCACAATCATCAGGCACAGTTACTGAGAGGCAGCACCAATACAACACACGCCAAGCAGCCAGATCAGTGGGGTAACATTACTATTATTTCAGGTAAAGCCTTCAGCAGCCTTCCCTTACTAGCACAAACGTCTCTCAGCATGGCTCATCTCTTCCTAAGCATCTCACCTGGTTGTTGAACTTGTGGCAGAGATCGGGTTTCGAAGTGCTGGGCAGGAATGGGGCTATCTTCTGACAAAGGCTCACATGAACTCTCCCCTGGACACTTTTCCCATGGGAGTATCTGTTTGGGGGAGCAGGGAAAGGAAGAGACAGTCACATACAGTAAGAGAACATAGGGCTTGCTTTGCATAGCCCCAGAGACCACTTAGTCACAGATATTCGCAATATAGCATGAGTGGCCATATAAGAGGCACATATATGTATGTTACGTAACACAAACAGGTGTCCAGTTAGCAGGGTCAGGCTAGGGCACTGCAGTGACAGGAGATCAAGGGCTCTGTGATAGGATTAGTGCCAAACTAGTCTATTCTGGGAAACCAGAGTGTTGTAGGTGCTGACTCAGCACAGAGCTCTGCACTACACATCAGCATCACCTGCAATAACCCCAGGATATGCTAAAGGTATGCATCGTCTTATGAGCAGAAACATGCCTTTCATTAAGAAATCTTTTACAGGGGGCTAGCTCTCGTGTTGTCCTTGGACTGTATCTGGGGCAATTCCTTTTTAAGTCTCTCTAGTTACCACTAGAGCATAACCTAGAAAAGCTTCCCTTCATTTCCCACAGGTTTGTTCTGCAGGAAGATGAACACCAAATATCTACCAGGCATTTGCAAAAAAAAACCACAAATGGCTCCTTGTCAAATGGTAGGTTTTCCCCCCAGGTTTTGTGTGTAGAGACTTGTTGAGTGTTTTTAGAAAAGGAGCATTAGAGTATTAGAATTATAGTTACAGGAATGTTTTGTGTTTCATCGGAGTGCAAACAGCTGCCATGGAAGATTCTGGCTTCCTGTAACTGGAGTGTAGTAAATTTCACCCGAGCTCCTCATGGTTACCTCCCATCTTGTGCTCATCAGGCCAGAAATTAACTCAAGGACATCCCTGCAATCAGAATCCTCACCTGCCACATACCCGGAGCGGGAAGTTTGCATCTAGGGCATAAATCTGCTTTGGTGCCTCAAAGAGCACTTCAAATTTTGGCAGCACTGGAAGGAAAAAAACAGACAACTGTAGGAAACACAGGCCAGGGACAATCTTCACAGAGAAATAACAAGAAGACAGACTATGGTTGAATAAGAGATAGAAAATAGAGAAGGAAGATGGTAAGAAGAAGAAAGGGAAGATTTCCCTTGTGTCTTTAACTGATTTCTGTGTAGACTCTGGTTGATTGCTCCTTCCCAAACTAAAACCAGACACACCCATGTCCCTGCACTTTTGCCAGCTATTTGCACTGAGAGAAGACTACACTCCCAACACAGTTAATTAGGGAATGAAAGTGAAGTGAGATGGCACTGGACTTCACACTCTCTGGAAAAGAGAGAGCGTGAATTCTAAATTACCTTGTTTTGTCTGATACAGAAATCTGCAAGAATCAGCTGTGCCAAAGGTCTGGAGCCATGCACAACATTCCTCCCACACACACTGACCCAAGGTCCCAAAATGATCTCTCTCCTGTGCCTCAGCTCAGAATCTTTTCTATGACAGATGCAACTATTTTTCCAAGTTGCTCCAGCTTCCTGGATCAAGAGTGCAAGGTCCTCTCTGCAGCTCAGACAAATGCCCCATATGCTCATACCATACTCCTTAACAGAGAAGCTGCCATATGCCTTTGCACTGGTTACGTTGATGATGTACGTTCCCAGCAGAGGCTCATCACTCAGCTGGAAAGACAGATCTGCAATGCCATCTTGAGGGACCACATTCAGCCACTGCTCTATCTGGTTGTTCTTAGGGTCCTACATCCACATGAAAGAAAGAAAGAAACAATTGTTCCAGCATCTTACTGATCTACATCCCACAGAAGTCGAGCTTCAGGATTTCAGTGCTGTAGACTACCAGAGTCTAAAGCTATGGAATGAGGTTTGGTACAGACTAATAATGAAATTTTGAAGATGCTCAACTTCTGCTCCCAGCATCTGAGTCTCCTTCCACATTTATTTAAATTCTGATCTTAAGGAAGGATTATTCATAGTTCTTTCATAAACATCTAAGTTATGTGTCTGTACTCTTGCAAGTCTAGAACAACTGAGATTTCTACTGAAGTAACTGGGAACATAACCTCAAATAAGTGCACAGAAAAGAAGCTGGAAGGAGTACATTAGTTTAAGAATCTAACAACAAAAAAGAAGGTCTACTATTCCACTCAGAGGTCTGTAAAATCTACCAGAAACTGCATATGAATAGCACAGTGAAATTACTGCCATGACCATCCCTCTAACACTAGATTTCAGCATCACTCACCTGGAGAAACAGGGAAATCTGAGGAGGGAAAAAGACAAAAACATTAGAAGAGAGAAACACAAACCAGCATCACACACGAGGTACCTCAGATGCAGAGCCCTCTCTGAAGGATGTACAACTAGTGATTTGGAAACTTAGAGCACTGACAACAGCGCAAAGTAAAACAAAAAGGAGAAATACCAGGTGGGTTTATTACAGTAAGGTCTGAAGAAAGTGAAAGGAAAAACCAATCTGGACGTCACCCAGTACTTGTTAATGACTTCTTGGCAGAAAAACTCAGGAAAGTCACTACCCAAACAAACCTAGCTCTGGTTCAGCTGCAGTCTTAAGGGGGTTACAGAGGTATAGGATCACATAGTTTGGAAGGAAGAGGTCATCTAGTCCAACATCCTGCTGAAGTATGTCTTCTTAAGCAGGTTATTCATAGCCTTCTCCAGCTGGTTCTGAACACCTCCAATGATGAAAACACCTTCCCTGGCTATGTTTCCATATCATTGTAATGAAAAAGTTTGTCCTATTGTCTAGTCAGCATTTCCCACGTTCCAGTTTGTAGGGGCCAGATTAAGAGCACCCTTCCTCAAAACAAGGGAAACCCAACTTACAATTCCCTACTATTCCCAACCTACTATTCCCTTCCCACATGACACCATCACATCAGGAGTCAGTATGTTCCATGCTTGCACTTGTATGACTACTCTACCAAGGTGAGCAAGAGACATGTACACCTCTGCCATCATCCTGAGCTACCAGCTTCTACTTGAGTTACTCTTCTCCTCTGGACACTCATCAAGCCTGGCCCTGGGATGAATGTAGAGCAATTGGAGCTATAGCAGACAAGCAGGGTAGAAAAGAAGTAGGATCCATGCATGGTACAAGGCAGCCTTTTCCACAGCCCCCTCAGGACTGGCTTACCGAGTCATTGAGTGCAACGAATTCCTCATCCAGAGTCATAATGCGAAATTTCACTGAAAGCAAGGAAATCAGGGAATATACTTATCAGATCTCAGTTCTTCCCTACAGACCGCTGCTCCATCTGTTTCCCCGGCTCCCGTCTCCATTCTAGACACATTTGTTGTAACATCTGACACTAGTATTCCCACATGTAAGATACCATGGACATGCTTATCATTATCCTACTGCCTCCTGCAACTTCGCAGTCATCACAAGCCAGAATTGCAGCCACTGAAAACATCACTCAACAAGAGACAGTCTCAAAGCCTTCTGTTAGAGCTATGCATGTCAGGGAATCACAGGCTTTTCATGTGGTGTAACCGGCAGAAAGCCTAGGGCCCACACCTTCTATTTGCATCTCACCTGTCTGCCCTGGTTGATAGATTGGCTTGTCTGTTTGGATGATGGTGCCACTCCTGGCCTTGCAAATCAGGATCTTTTTCTTCTCCTCAATATTGACCCCTTCGCCAGTGATGGTCAGTTTGACAGTGGCAATCTCCTCTGTGCCATTAGCTGGAGGTGCAACCTATATAGACAGAGAGAGGAGAGCACACAGGCCCTCAGTGATCTTCTGGGAGCCCTGAGCAGGAACTGAGAGTAAAGTGGAAGAACTAACCAGTTGCCTCCAGCTGTTCCAGGACACTCCCTCCAATCTCTGGATCCAGATCACATCCAGATCTCACTCAGTCCTACATGATAGCAGGACGCCCTGCACATCATGGAATCTGTCTTTTTTACCATTGGTGAAAAGCAGATGCCTGACACCTCTGAGCCTTCAGATTTGCTCAGGAAGGTGGGCTGATGATAGAAAGGTGGGAGATGGTAGCAGAGAACCAAAAAAGAGAGATCAAGCTGTAGCACAGCCTCAAATACTACGCCTTCAGAACTGCCCAACATGCAGAAGTAAGAAATTCAGATTAGAAAACACAACCAGAGGGCCTTCCTGACTCCAGCAGCCAAAGACCCCAGCAGCCTCAGCACAAAATATACAGTATAATAGAAGAGATACTGTTTAGACACATCTGCCTTATCCTAGATCTTTGCTAAGTTCTCACCAACAATAAAAAACATCTAAGATGCTGATTAAAAACAACAAGCACAACCATATTGATCCAACTAGTCTTCAGTAGCTCCCAGAAGCATAGTTGCTGCCTGACTTCAGGTACTGCAGCAATTGCAGTATGTCATGCAAAACATAATTCCCCCAAGCTTTAGCTGTGGACCTGCACAAGTCCTTCAGAGAAGCTGCTTCATCTGGTCTGTAATGGAAGAGAAGGAAACAGGTAAATTCTTCTTATGTGTCCAGAACTGTGCTAGATTTTAACAAACGGAAATTCCATTTAAAAATCAGATTCAGAAAGGAAATTCAGTGCTAACCAACAGGTACTGTGCTGGGCTATGCACCTCTAGGCACCATCCATTTCCCTTCCTAACAGGCTCACATCAAGACATAGTATACCCTATCCTATGTGCCCCCTGGTTAGAGAGTAACACAGGCAATTTCCTGAAGGGAAAATCAGCGATGGTATTTGCTGAGGGTGGCTCACCCAGAACTTAGTGCACAGGAAGGTCTTCTTCTTCTGGACGGTTTCTTGCATTAAGAGCTCACGTCCTGTAGAGCGCTCCAAGACTAGATTCACTTGAAGCTTTGCTTCATGACAGGTGATATGGAGGCAGGCAACTTGGGTGGATGGGTAGCGGAGAGCTGCAGGGATCACCACCAGGTAATGTCTGCAGCAGGGGAAGACAGAGGTGGCACCAGTTTGAGGGCTCAAGAGAAGCAAAAAATCTTCCATGCTGTGGCCCACTACTGCAGAATTCCCCAGCAGTGTGCCATTGCTGCGGTCAATATTCAAAAGAAAGAGTGAACCCACCAAAATGATTGCTTCACTGAAACTTGAGAAACAGTTTCTGCCTTCACAGATTTCATAGAATACTCTTGAGTTGGAAGGGACTCACAAGGATCATCAAGTCCAACCCTTAAGCAAATGGCCCTTACAGGGATCAAACCCATGACTTTGATGTTATAAGCACCATGCTCTAACCAACTGAGCTAATCTCCAGGTTGATCAGTTTAAGTATAGCCCTATAATCTTTTTCAAACCCTTTACTGCAGTAATGTCCTGAACTCCCCAAAAAAACATCCCATGCAGTCTTAAGAAGAAGTGGTGTTATAACCTTGCAGTCTAGACACCAGTGATTTGACCTGGCAATGCAACTGGAAAAGCAAACATCCCTAAGCTGAAGGTCTGACTTGGAAGTCTCCCAAAAGCTGGCTTATATTGATCTGCAGGAGTCAATCTAATACATGGGAGGTAAGGCAAATGACTCAGCTGCCCTTTGGGGTGATCTGACAGAGTAGGAAGCACAAGAGCTGATGGCATGGGATGTGATCCATCTACCTAGACTGAAGCCTTCATGAAAGAGACTGAAACAGGAGTTCAGCATCACTCACATTTGGTGAAAAGCAGTTGCAGCACAGAACAGAAGGCTCAGGAGGATGGCTATCCTCATCCTGGGGAGTCTTGCTGCCCAATGGCTCTCTTCCTGTGAAATCACTGAGGCTGATTTTGGGGGGTGTAATTTCTTTCTAGCACAGCCTAAATGAAGAGGTGGGATAGGGGGAGGAACCAGCCTCTCCCCACCTCTTCCTCTCTCCTGAGATTACACACAGGCAGTGGTAAACTATATGTGTACTGTGCCAAGTGCCCCTTAGCCAATAGCAGCTACTTTGGCTCTCATCCACTAGTTCAGAACATCCCCTCCTAGAAGGTTGCCATGGACGCACCTGACCAAATGGACTTCATCTCGTGATAAAAAAAAGCAAGAACTTTGCTGATCAGTGACCCAGGCCAGGTCCTGATCACTTGTCACTTGCATCCCTTTGTTTCAGCTAGAGATGGATTGCTGCTGTGCAGCCTGCAGCAAGAGCTCACCCCTGCACACAGCAGGCAGTGTTGTCATTCAGGACAGAGCTCAATAGCTCTGGATCAGATTATATGGGTGTGGATTTCCCCAGGCTTTTTGGCTTGAGAATGGAAGCAAATCCTTGCATGTGTGTAAGGAAGCATTGTAGCAACACTACCACCAGCCAGCAACCACTAATGAGCTAATGATTTTGCCTTTTCCTTCCTTGCATACAATGAAGAAAATGGAATAAATACTGTCCCACAGAGGTCTCCACCAGTGCCCTGCAACACCCATTAGTTATGGCACCACTTGCAAGGAGAAGTCCTCAGGAACTGCACCACTGAAAAGAGTCTAACAGGCAAACTTGAAAAGTTTTTGTCTAAACCCCAATTTTCCTACAGAAAGCATGAGCCAGATCTATCAATAACCATAGCCAGAGAGGTCCAGATGCTGGCAGACTTCTGATAGGAGCTGCAACCCTGGGGCCAGCACTGAGGAGATCTCTCTGACCCTGTCCCATCATGCTCCTCCTACCATGTTTGCCCAGGTGCACTCTCTATTCCTTGTTTAGCTTTGGCAAACCTGGCCTTTGGTCACAGGAACATACATTTGAAGGATCTGCATTGAAGGCAGTGACTGACAGCAGCACAGGTGTCACAAACCCAAAGTCGCTGCAGTAGAGAAAGCAAAGCAAGGTTGTGCAGAGTTTCTAGTTCTTCAGTTTCTTTAACTGGACTTCGAGAAGGCCTTTGTGTAGAAGTGCTGAGCCAAGAAACCCATGGAGAGTAAGGGATCTATCCCTTCTGAAAATACACTTCAGCTGGAGCAAAGGACATAGTGCATATTGACAATGCAAAACCATACAGATACTTCTTATCCACAGATAAATTGAATCAAAAATTGGAAAAGGAAGAATAGAAGACTTAGTAAAGGTCACACCTATGATCAATGGATGACATCATCCATGGTTCAGAATGAGAACATGGACCTTGGAAATCACTTCAGTGTTTTGATATCTTACAAGAAAACAAAAGGCAGTAGTATCAATTATCTGTATGGGAAGAGAACTGGAGAAGCATTGATGTCTGCAGAGCACTTCAACAGGAGACTGTGCAGAGAGGAGAAAGTCATCACTTTCTTTGAAGAATGACATCTGTTAGAGAGCCTGTAGTGCAGAATAATTTATCAAAGCAGCTGAATAATTCTTCATTCTCTCCTAGACACTTGTCATCAACTTCACACAGGCCTCAGACCTCCTCCATTGTTGCCTTCTTTCCTTCCCAATCACAAAACTTCATGCTACTAATCACTGATATTTCCAGCTTGCCTCTTGTGCACACACACACACACACACTCTGTAACTACTGTGCAGCATTTTCAAAGACAGTAAGATTTGATATCCTTGAGTTCTGATGGTGAAGGATATTAAGAACATTTAATAGTTCATTAAAATCTGCAAGGTCATAATGTTTCTGCAACATGACTAGCAACCATAACATAATGGAATCCCTTGAAAGACTCTCTCCACAACAGCAAAGCAGATTGCTGCACCCTCTTTCTGCTGCCTTGACAGCAGATTTGTCCACTGCACCAAAACCAAGCAAGGAACTGAGAACACACCTGGGCAAACACAGTAGAAGGAGCAGGAACTGACTGGGTCAGAAGAGCTTGAAGGCAACACAGTATAAACTGTTCTATGCCTTTCTCAATGTTTGGCTCCTACACCAAGATCATTCAAAGAGCTGCAAATCTTATTAATTTTTTGCCCAGAATTCTAGTGCAAGCTTTTAGATTGTAGGATTTAATTTTTTTAGTTGGAACCAAGCTTTGGAGAATTATGAAAAGAGGCCCAAGGGAGTTTGGAAACCATCACAAGAAGGTGCTCAAGTCATGGGCAAGCTGTGGATTCTCTTCAAAGAGTAGGTGTGAACCCTGAAACTGCAACTTTGCAGGCTTTTCACAAAAAGGCACAAATAACTCTTTTTCCTATAGTCTTTCCTGAGTTCTTTACATACTATTTGAGGAAACTAGTGTGTAACAACAACTCTACAACATGACTGATCATCCCACTGGTCATCATCAATGCCAGCAACAGATGTACAAAGAACCAGTCTGACTGACTGGCTCAGCAGCACCTCGTATTAGCAGCATGGAGCAAGCCATATTGCACAAGACTATAGTTCAAATCTGATCCTAAAACAAGAGCTGAACTTCTAACATCTAGTTGAATCCTGGTTAGTGTTAGCTGTTCATTTGGTTTTAACTTGAAAAGAAAAAAACAATAGAACAATTCTGGGATCTTTTTGCTACTTCAGGACTGAAAAAAAAATATAAACATGCAAATTTACAGGCTCAAATTCCAACTTTGGACCAGTTTGCCATGTTCGGTTGCATTATTCTCTGCTCTGCTCTCATGAGACCCCACCTGGAGTGCTGTGTCCAGCTCTGGGGCCACCTGTACATGAACAGCATTCACCTGTTGGAGCAAATCCAGAGGAGGGCCACCAAGGCGACCAGAGGACTGGAACACCTCTGCTATGGAGACTGGGGGTTGTTCAGGCTAGAGAAGCAAAGGCTCTGGGGACACCTTAGGGCAACCTCCCAGTACCTAAAGGGAGCTCACAAGAAAGATGGAGAGAGACTTTTTAGCAGGGCCTGGAGTGGCAAGACAAGGGGCAAAGTTTTAAACTGAAAGAGGGTAGATTTAGATTGGATATAAGGAATAAATTCTTTATGATGAGGGTGGTGAGACACTACCAGGTTGCCCAGAGAAGCTGTGGCTGCTCCATCCCTGGAACTGTTCAAGGAGAGGTTGAATGGAGCTTTGAGCAACCTGGTCTAGTGGAAGGTGTCCCTGCCCTTGGCAGAGGGTTTGGAACAAAGGCCTCTTCCAGCCCAAATCATTCTCTGATTCTATGAAAAGCTTGTAAGGAATCTACCTTTAGAAAGCTAAGGAAGCCAGCTGGTCAACTAAACAACCGGGAAAGGTATTTTTTTCCAGGGACAGAGTATCAATGACATATACTAGAAACTACCTTACTCCTGGTACAGAGCAGTCAATGTCTTCATTGACTTTCTAGAGATAACCTCCATTTTGGGAGGAAAACATAGAATTCACCTACACAATCACACAAAGTACCCAAGAAAACTGAACAAAGGGCACACACTGCAGACAAAACATGATCTATTGCTACCCAACCCCACAGATTTCTCTCTCCATTCTTTACCTTTTCCAATACCATCAACCCACCATGTACTGCAACCCTCCAAAATCCAAATAGATTATTATTTAATCAAGATCATCCATTTTTAAAGGGTATGATTTTAGCCTCATCTAATCACAGGTCAGCAGATTTGTCGAAGTTTTCAAAGTCTGTGGAAAGCTAGTGTTTGCATGTTTTCCCTGAAAACAAGTTTTTAAACTATTAAATAAAGAAAAGAAAGACCACATTTCTTATCTCCCACTGAAGATGAGCTATCATCTTCATATCATCCCAGAAGATGAGCTGTTTAAGAGCAGCAGTAACCGGTGCTACATGTGACCTGGAGCTACATGGTCACCCAGTCGGTAGATGGGTACTGGTCAGTCAGAGAACAAACAAACAGTTCTCAGCAAGCCAGAACATGTGTTGCTTCTTGTCCTTGCCAGAAGTGCAGGAACACAGGAAAATGGGAGTTGTGAGGACCACAAAGCTAGGAATACATTAAAAGGGAAGGTTACAATGAAGGAGAAAGGTATAGATAGATAGCATACAAATCCCTAAGAAGTCAGGCTTTCTTAATTTTTGTTGTTTATTTAACAACTTGGCTTTAAAAGAAGCCTTTTTAAAAGTCAGTTTAAAGTGATAACAAACATATGCTGAATTCTGAATATCCTTTTAGAATATCTAGAATTTAGAATATTTAGAGATTTAGAATACAGTCAAGTAATTACAGTAAAAAAAGTTAATAAAGCCCTACACATTTCCTACTATGTTTTAAAGACAGATTATTGAGCAAGTATAAGTCAGGACCGAATGTCCACAAGACACTTTACAAAGTTGTTCAGCCAGGTTTTAACAAAAGAAGTCTGTTCATGACTCCACAGAATATTTCCTTTTTCTCTGTTTATTCACCTGGTTGAAAGTACTGATTAAAGTATTCAAACCGAAAAAGCCTTTGGGGATTGCAAAAGCATGGAAATTGCTTTTGCCCTCCATATCTGCAAATAGGAACTAGTTGTGAGGAGCTAAGCTCTGTGACTTCTAAAACACTGAGGAACACATTGACCAGAAAGAGAAAAAAAATCAATCAGTTAATTATTTTTGAGAGATAAATCTTGCCTTGTTTAAATTGAATCCATGTAAATGTCAAATACATTTAGACAACCTTACTTTCAGTGAATCCAAAACATCTAAGGCAGCTTTATTTAATGACAAATTTTAAGTGCTGAGGGATTTGTGCAGTAATTGAAGTCTAACTTCCATTAAGATACACAGGAATGAACTGGGGATTGAAAAACCTGATATTTATCTCATTATATTCTTGTCATGAAAAACTGCTAAAAGTGAGGACTCTAAAACATTAACCTAGTGGAGTTGATCAAACATGCACAGCCATAGCACACTTCTGGATAGCAGGTTTAAAAGGCAACGTTGACAGTATTTGCTCAGTGTATACCAGTTACCAGCTCAAAAGAAGATGAAATTGATTAAATAAAGGCTTCTTTATTTGTTCACTAAAATGCATTTAAGCAAATAATTTATAGCACTTCAACTGGCACCGGTTGACCTTGGAAACATTGTAGTTGTGACTTTTTTTGTGACTCTTTTCCCAGCACCTACTATCCATTCACCAGCTCAGCTCCTTCTACAACTCAACACAGTCCTTCCATCTTTCCTCCTCTATCCTGCTGCCTCATTGCCTGTCACAGATGCTGTTGCAGAGCTCACCATCTGCCTTGGGGAGCAGCAGGCTCTGCTCCACAGCACCATGAAGAGCACTCAGCCAGCTGGGAGCTGCCCTCAGCTGCAGAATGTTACCCTTTGTGAAAGCCCAATGTGATCTGCAGCAGCAGGCTCCAACAGAGAGAAAGTGGCCTGGGAGCAAACAGGGACAAAGAAAGAAGGAATTGGAAAGGTAAACCAGTCAGAGAACATAGGTAGCCGCCTGGCTGTAGTTCTTCCACTGCTTCAGCAGAGCAACACAAGCCAGATAATGTCTTTCTTATTCTTTCCTCACCTTTGTGCACCTTTCTCTTACACTCCCAATCCGCTTCATTCTAAGCCTCACCTGATTACTGAAGTACAGGGAAAACCTGAATTCTGCCATCGGCAACAAGGCCTCCACCAGGGAACATGGTGTGAGCCACCAATGAGGAGCTGGGAATAGAGTAAGAAGAGGAGGAGAGAAGGATGGAGAAAGAGAACTTCAGACCTAGGACAAAAACAGGAGGAAATCAGAGTCTAATCTACCAGATCTATTCCCTCCTAGAGTCCTTCCCCAGCCCAAGACATGTCTTCCTCAGTTACACCCTCTCCTCCGCCAACAGGATGCAGTTTGTAAGTAACTTTCCACACTTCCAACATCCTTTTTGAGGTCAATGAGTTTCTGATCATCCACAACAAGCCTGTCATTCCCATCACCTGGAAATAAAGTGCAGCCTATGCTCACTTGAAAACTCCCCTCTGAAAATCTTTCCAATCCCTTCATCCTCTATTAATGCCATGAAAGACAGAGTGAGATCAGACAACAAGAAGTGAAGTAGCAGAGAAAAGCACCTGGGGATATTCAAAAGATAAGTTCAAAGGTCACAGCTAGTTGCTATGCCTAGAAGAAAAGGAGAACCAAGAACAGGAAGTGGTGGAGGGATGCTGTGAAATAGGACAGTTGACTATATCCCATTATCGTCTCCAGAACTAAGCACAGACCACAGCTGTCAAGACCAGTTTTGCCATTACCCACAGTATTACCTCCAGCCACCACTGCCTTACTCCAAAACACTAAATTCTCCACCTACTTATGACCATAAGGTGCTCACAAGGAAGAGGAGCTCCACAGGATCAGTAGCATAACCCATCCAGACCTCCTAGTCCTGGGCACAGGCCAGCACCCAATACAGGTCCCTGGCTTTGAGATAACTCCTGACGGGGGCTGTATGTTGGCTGAAGGCATAAATAGCTGCTCTGGTAGTATGGACCTATTGTCCCCAACTCATGCACAGCATCCTTATTTGCAAAGTCCTTCTGAAAAGAAAATTGAGAAAAAGAGATAAAGACAGACATGCAGGTATTCAGAGAGAGCTCCATGGTTTCAGGTGTAATGTGCAGGCTGTCAGTCCTTTGCTGAGTAGCACCAGCGAGGCTCAGGCATAACATAGCACATCTGATGCTGCAGAGGTTGCCTTTCAGTTTAAGTGGCAGTCCTGTGCTGAAGTGGGCATAGATCAGTTGCTGCCAAAAGACACCAGAGCACCACAAGACTCCAGCAAAATATAGATCCCAGATTATACTACTAAGCACATAAAAATCTGACTTATTAAGAATGAGATTCATCTTAGCCACCTTTAAGCATATTCCTCTATTCGTCTTTAGGTTCCCTTTCCAGATACTGGGGAGGAGAAACACAGAGACCATTTCTGGTCATGAGATGACTCAACTCTGAAGATAACCTTGCAGATCCACATGCTGGCTTCTTGTCCAAACCTTGGACCTGCTTTCCCAGGTGTCAAGGGGACCCAGCAATGTTTGTGGGCTCCAGCATTAGCATTTGGGAAGACAGAGGAAGTGGCCCAGGAAAATGTACAGACTGAGGCAACAAGTGCTTAGAGATCAGCCCAGCACAGGGTAAGAGGAACAGGCACCAAGTACCCAGTCTCTCAGGGGGAAGAAGCCCAGAGGCTTCTGAATTTCAGTCAGAAGAGGTCCTTAAGCTGCTCCCTGTAACATTGGGGTTGTTTCTCTGTCATCCAATAACAATGCCATGGAAACAGAGTCTCCATTGAGGTACCACACTGTGCCACCTTTTGGCCTGGGCCACCTCCTTCATCATCACCGTCCCTGTGACGATGGAAAGAGACAGAGGCACTGGGGAGCCATGTGAGAGGACAAAAAGCATCTCCAAAGGGCATCTGTCACGCTACAGTCCTTGGCCTTCTGTGACACTGTGGCAGTGAATGGCTATCCCTTGTAGAGGAAAACCAGTGGCAATGGAATGACAAGAGAAGGCTTTCACTATCTCTTCCTTCTGTTTCTGCCTTACAAAGAACAGGAAAGGGAGGGTGAAAATTGTATCTGCTCAAGCAGTTCTGTCAAAAGGTTCTCAGCACAACACTGCTACCGGCTTTTAAAAATTCCTCTTCTACACCCCCTGCAAAAGTCATACTAAATCACAAAAATGTCCAGCCTCTCCCTCCTTTAGTCCCTTTGGTTCCATTACCCCTGGAAAAAAACCCCTCTTCTTTCTGGTTCCCGTATCACATTATAGCCAGCCAGCTATACCCACTGGGTACTTACTGTATCCTCAACCTCCTAACCGAAAGGCAATACGTGATAACTCAAACCAAGCTGCCAGCCTCCTTCCCTGCCTCGTTCACGCAGTATTCCATATGCCTTTGCTACTCTCTTGTCATGGGACCTTTCGTCCAACATCCATCCAAAGCTGTAGAGTACTTAAGGCAGGAAAAATTCCTGAATCTTACCACCCGGATATTCACAGCATACCAAGCTCTAACACTCATCAGCCCAAACTCCGTAAAACAGCTCCCGCGCGGTGGCTGCTGTTCCCAGTGAGGCTGAAGTAGCAGATAATCACAGCTAAGGGTCTGATAGCTCGTCTATGCAAGATTTAACAGACAGCTCAGAGGTACTCCTTGCCTCATCTAGGACAGCACAATGTCCCGCGATTTTTCCCAGATAGCTTGATTTGAGGGAAATCAGATTTGTCACCGGGAAATCAATTCGATCTGACCTTACAGCTCCAATTTTTCAAGTATGCCAGTTTGATCCCGGTGAAGCCAGGGCACAGTTTGCATTTTTGTCAGTAGCTGTTAAGCCCTGCATGGGGCATGTGAGACAGACTGAAATCTTTTCAGATGCTAATCGCTCCCACAAAGACAGCAAGATAACAGGAGAAGAAAAGAGTAAACAGTATGCAGTTCAGCAGCTGGATGAACGGCTCTTTTAGCCAGAGGAAAGCAGTTACTGGAATGGGGCTGTACAAAGGAGAGGCTGCAAAAAATGTGCAGCGAGTTGAGAGAGAACAATGGAAACAATTCTCCACTGCTCAGAGCGAGCTTTTTCTGAAGATTATCTACACATCTAAATTTTGAAAGGTTTACTGCTTGCTGAGATTAAAATAGGAACATTTTGTTTTACTGACGTATGCGGGTTATTTCCCACTCATCTCTGCATGATGATCGGTATTAAGAGTAGCCTGGAAGCTCCAGGATTCCACCTAAAGTAAACTTGTTTGTGTCCTCCGTTTTGCATTTTGAATGTACGTTTATGCCTAGACCTATCATTTCCTTTGATCTTTTTTTTTAAAGTCTTCATGCTTGTTTCCACAGCACTGTAACTTCTGCAATTTTCCAGTCACAAACGTTTGGAAATCACGGTGTTGTTATGGTCAATAACAGGGAAGCTTGTCTTTCAACACACTTTACCCACAGCTAATAAACAAAGGAACATAAAGTTCAGAAATAAGCTCTAATTCTATGCATTGATAAGCCCATACCAGCATGTTCTGCTTTTTCCTGCCCTTACATATAGGTAAGGTGATTTCTGGGAAGTGTCCCAAGCACCATGGGAAGAGTTCAAGCTCTGAGCCCCACTGCAAGGCTGACAGACACAGTCCCCATCAGCTGTTGTATGAGCACACTCATACTTGAAGGAAGAAATATGTGATTGTATGATTGCTCTCATTTTGAGAGAATTATTTCACGTTCCTGGGTGTTTGAAAACATATGCTGACCTGCTATTGTGTTTGTCCTTTTTCTTGTAGGCAAGCCTATATGGAAAAATCCTTCAGCTCATTTACTAATTTATGGCATAACACGCTGTCCAGCCTGCAGATCTCACCCCAGCTGAACAAGCAGAGCTGTCTGCCTGCAATTCACAGGCAACACCTGCTACTGAAGAACTCTATACACACATCAGCTCTGCCAACCTTACTCCTGTGGGCAATAAATGACCATCTTCCTGCATAGGCTGCCAAACTCATGGAAAAAGTGGCTGCCCTGCTAAGCTATGTCTCACATTAGCTACATAGCTCACTACAAGTGCACAGAGCCATTGCACATGTAAAATGGTCTCAGTGCAGCCCTCAGCTCCTGCTCCTGATACACATTTAGGAGTTCAGTAGGTGTAGCTCATAATGCACGTGGTACTGCTGGTCTCAGGATGTCTCTAAAGGACAGCATTTATTCTTGTGAGGGCCTGGCCCTCAGCACAGCATGTTCCACACCCTCCCGTTCCTATTTCCCAAAGCATACCCAAAAGCCTCCTCTTCCTCTCTTCTCTGATCTAAAAATCCAAGGATTTCATTGTTTAGAGGGTGTTTTGCTTCCAACAGAGAAAAGTTTAGCTAAACCCATAGTTCCATAGTTATTAGTATTAGTTTGGGGCACTGCTACTTGCAATTATGCCTGTGATTCAGATAAAATGGGACCACACACTTGGAATTCTGTTGAACATACCTTAGGTGTTTCCCTTACCTGTGGGACTGCAAATGACGCCTGATGAGCCATAAAACCTGCTAGGAAAGTTTCCTCTACCAAAAAGAAAAGAAAAGCACCCTGAACCTGTAGGACAAGTTTGTGTATGTTCCACTCTGTACCACACGGCCACAAAGTTTATAATCTAATTATCCAGTACAGAGGATGTACTGTCATGTGGAATCAGTCTGGTACCCAAATGGAGCTTGGACACCACACTTCTAAACCTGCATCCCAAAATGGAGCAATACTTTTTCATGCTCAAGATCAGTAAATTTCAGCTGCTCCCTGCTACCCCTTAGAAGTCTGTGCCTTCTGTTGTGGGGATTACTTAAGATCACTAAAACACAGGCCTGCTGTTAGTGCACATGTAATTTAGCAATATAAAGTTCTGCATTCTAACTGGAAAATTTGCAGGAACATACAACTTTAAAAAAAAAAAAAACAAAACCACACAAACTTGTGAACAGCTATATGAGACTTTCTCTTCAGTTTTCCAGTAGTCCCACCTGGTTCTCTCATCCAAACAAAAACAGACACGGTGAAAATGGTTGTGGTCCCTCTTCACTGGCATCCCCAGTGTGCCTCCTGGCATCCTGTAAAATACTGAGTATGTCTGTCCAGATTAAATCATCTCCTTTGTTTCAACTTTCGTACACGGGCATGGCATTCAGACTTCTAGGATGTTAAGAGTTGCCATGAAGCCACATTCCACAATCTAATTTATTTTAACATGCCACCAGCTTTGGCAGAGCTGCTTGAGGATTTCCAGTTTGAAGTGAGGCAGGACAGTGAGGAACACACTGGAAAAGTCAGAAAGGCCAGAAAGAGGAAGATAAAGATTATACCTATTTACAATACATCTGGCTTTTGTTTGCCTTGATGTGGTTACACCTTCATAAAAAGTGCAAGAATTTCAAGAAAGGGAAGCAGAATCACAACCTATAAACTATATGGAAGTTGTTAAGATCAAGGCAGCAGAAGAATGTTTAGTGTGAACTGAATAGGCAGAGTAGGGAAGGCTGAAGGATGATGGCAAATTCAGGCTGAATGTCAAGAAATTCTATTTAACAATAGGACTTCTTAGCAATAGTGGTAAGTGCAATAAAAAGAAACTGCCCTCATTATTTGAGAAGTGGACTCTAACCTGAATTTTTTTAAAAACACTTGAGTAAAAGTGTGTTCCACTCAAAGAAACTCGTGTTTCATGACAGAGGTACCCAAGACCACATACCAGGAGCAATTAAATGGGATATTTAGCTTACAGTGTAACCTATATACCCTGCTCTTTGCACATCGTTTTCCCTGATCTGCATTTTCTTATTCTCTAATGTTTTACCTTTAGCCTTCTCCGTATTTCCTACCTTCTCTACTTCAACTTCAGATCTCCTTAGCAGAATGTTACAAGATGAATTTCAAACCCCTGAGAGTCCCTACACATTCCTTGTTTGCCACATTTTTGCCAAAGACCCATGCAAAAAACATGTACTGACTAGAGCTATGACACCAAAAAGCAACACTGAGGTTTCAGGAACGTTGTGATCACTCTTGCCTCTGCCACATGACACATATTCTTGCTTCTCCCTAGAGCTGCACTGAGATGGACAAAGTCATGAGTAAAGATGATGTTAAGTCTAATTAGGTGAATGAATATCCCTAATAGGTAAGTCTTTCAATAGAACATCGCTCTAATTAAGCAGAATTTACTATCTCCAGAGGACACCTGAATTAGAACCTGAGCTCTTCTTAATCTTCCAGAGCAGCCAGAGGGAAGCATTTCTCCATATGTGGCCTACAGGAATAGTGCAGTTAACTAGAGATATAGCTGCTCTAAGGTTGTAGTCCTCTTCCCCTCATCCCTGCCACATCCTCGAAGTGCTGTATGTTACCAAACCACTATCACACGTTGCCCCTGCAACCCACCTCCCACAGTAACAGTCAGTCAGCTGGGGAAGACTTAGCTTCAGTTACAGACTTCAAAAGCCAAGTCTTCCCACAACAAAGGTGATGACTTGATGATTATCTTTATAACCTCTGGCTTATAGGAAGCTGTCAGGAAATGTAAGACATGGCATGCTGTTTGGCATCATTTGAATGTCAACGCTCTGAAGCCAGCAGACAAATCTGGCAGCCAAAAGGTGGAATAAATTTTCTGATAAACAGGGATTTCAAGAACCTCTCAAGAGGATTTAACCTCATTTTTTAAAGCAAGTGTTCCAGAACAACTGCAAATAAACTCTGGGAACTTGGTATTAATTTCCCAGGGCTTTTCCAGTATGTGCAGGGAATTGTGACCCAGTGACAGACATCTTGTCTTACATGTTCAGTTCCCCAGCACCTCCAGGTGGTCTTTGCTCTGAAACTCTGTTCACATGCACTGTAATGACCCTGGGAGAGAGGGGAAAATATTTAAACTATTGGTTATTTTTGTTTAACATCCTGTCTCCAAAAAGTAAGACACCCAAAAAGGGAAGGAAAAAAGGACACACAGACTCTTCCAAGAGGGCATTTGTATACACTTACCTGTCATCAGCTATAGGTAAAAGACAAAGTTTCATTATTTTCATGGTATTCGTAACTATCATTTGAAACTATCATCCCTTGTGATGTCTAAAAGCTGAATATTCCTAAGGACAGGTAATTTCTTGCGTATTTTTCCTTAATTCAGAGAATCTAAGTTCATTGTTTTTCATTCAAGACTTTGCCTAGCACTAACAATTGATAATTTTACAGTTCAATTTTAGTTAGGACTTAGTAACTACAAAGATATACTCAGAAATTGCAGACAACAGACTTGTAAGACAGACAACTCTTGAATGCAAAGCACTTGTCTCCCACAAAGCAAAATGAGATCAGCGCTGGACAAATAATGAGTTGAGATATTGAGCCAATTAACAAGAACAAAAAATGTTGAAGTCACAGAACAACATGAGATAATAAAAAGGGAGCGTTTTACTGTAGAAATCTTTACTGGGCTTTTATAAGCCTCTTTCTCCTTGTCTATGGCCTAAGCAAAGTATCTGACACCTGAGACTTCTGCCTCGAGCTGATTCCTCACAAATTCTGAAATCTGGATAACAGGAACTGTTGGGAAGTTTGCTTAAGAAACATCTGCTTTCTAAAGTAAAGGAATGTGACCAATTCAGTTGTGCCTTAAGGGCTAACATATCCTCTTTACACAAGGGCTGCGAAGTTGCTGTTTCAGAAGGGATTACCTGGGGTGATCCAATAATCGAGGCTGCAGTTTTTGCTTCTGGGCAAATGTAAGGTTCAGTCCGTGTGAGCAATAACCATAGAGGGTGTTCGCACATACACAGACCATGCAAAACCTGTTTATAGATAGGATACTGCAGGCCAGAACCGACTTGTGAATCCAGGTTAACTATCCATGCTAACTCCAAGCAAAACTATAGTATGTCATTTAAGCTAGTTCTCCTCACTGTAACAAGCTGGTTTCAGCTGCAGTTAGGAGTCCTGGGTGACATTCCCCAGGGCATGCATTTTCCTTGCAAAAAACTCTTTGAAAGCTTCTGCCAAAAGGTGCATGCTTTCCCAAGTATGAAGATAGGGGACTGTAATGTTGAATTTTAACATCAGAATTTCTGGTGGTCCTTCCTTATACCTTGCTCACATTGGAACTGCAGCTTGGTAACAAGCACAGGCTCACTTAGAATGTGCTGGAGTTTAAGAATTTGCTGAAGCCCCTTCGCTAGTGCTTACTAACCCACCACATGTACCATCCCCACACAGCAACTTAGCAAATTCCCTTTCAGTGCTCCAAAAGTGAGGACAGACATAGCTTCAATAGCAAGAAGCAAATGTGAGTGAGGTATAAGGAAGGATATGCCAGGAACGCTCACTTCCTTCTCCAGATTACCATGCAGATAGTACGTGAAGGGCAAATGATGCTCAACTGCAGAAGTGTCAAAAGCAACACCCTGAAGCACACAAAGGGGATGACTGGAGGACAGCCCCAAGCAATGACTGCAAATGGCCAGACTAGGCCACAAAACTCCATAAGAACCTGAACCAGTGGGACTAAATTGAAAGAAGTTATTGGGAAATTTATATATATGTACAGAAGCCAAGAAAGAGAAAACTATTCAAAAGTGGGGGACAAGATAGATTATGACTAAGCTCTCAGACCAGAAACTAATGGGAACAGGGAAATCATCACTCTGAACTGCCTGTATGTTCAGCTACAACTTCCTGAGCATCTGCAGATGCACAGGAGCCACACACACAGTGGCCTAGAAATATTTCTGCAGAGGTCTGCATCAAGGGTAACATTGTGTTTTACCTCCAAGCAGTAAGGAGCAGACTAATCCTTTGTCTGAATTTATTTTTCTAGAATATTAAAGTCACAGGCTGAGTACAAGGAGACAGGTCATAGCAAAAATGTGCCAAAACACAACAGATCAATGAGCCACAGAATTCAACAACAAACTTTGTTTTTCTGTAGATCCCACTTACGGTAACGAGCTAACAGCCTGGTCTTGCCAGTGCACTGAGTTGGGAGTTCATCTGAATACTACCCTCCCTACAACTAGTCGGTAAAAGTTTGCACCAGGTCTTGAAACTGCTTTGGGAGCCATGCTGTGGAAGATTCAGCTTTGTTTATATCATGAGCCATTCCAATAGGATGTGCCATCCAGTTTGTTAGCCTCTGATCCAAATTTTCTGTGCTGTCAAAAGAAGGTATAATCAAGGGCCCTGCTAAGGGATCTCACTCTGTTTGAGTCTTTGGGCTTAGGTTGATTTACCATACTGTGACAGTTTTGTTTCATCTCAGGATGATTAGGTTCACTGAAAAAAACAAAACCAAAACAAAACACCAAACCAAACCAAACTTAAAAGTGAAGGCATTCCTAACTCTTGATCATTATCAAAGTCTAGCATAATTTTTTAGATAAATGTGGGATTATGTTCATAGCTCTGAATGGAATACTTTGACTGGAAATTTTGATTTTGACATATAGTTTGTCTTTGCAAGCTCAAATAATAGCCACTAAAAAGCCACCTTCATTAATAATTAATAGACTGAAGAAGAAAATACTGGTTCAAACACAGTGCTTTTGTGAAGTGTTCAAAGACCTCAAGTACTGTAGGACTGAAATCATCCTGGATAGACAATAAAGGTTTGGTCTGAGAGACTGGATTCATACTGCACTGGTAAGTGGCAGGCATATAGTACTGTCAAGTGCACCTCTCATACTGTAAAATAGGTTCTAACAATGACACTCTGGAGCAACTGAAAGTGAAGATTGTCTATGACACTTCCTTTTTCAGCTTTGAAAAACATTTCCACTTAACAGCGTAAGTTTTGGCACAGGAGAGCTTTGTGGTAGCATTCACTAGGTACCTGTAAAACAATCTATTTCTGCAGATGTCATTCAGAAATGCTCCACAATGTGAGCTGAGGAATATCAGTTTTGATGGAACGGTAATTCTAAATTCTGCAACATACTAGAATTTGGAATAGCCATAGTGACATCTGGTGATAATGTGGACAGAGAACACAAATCCCAGAGGTGTCAGGGTTAAACTGAAATTGATACCATTATCTGAGCACCGGCTTCTCTACTCTTTTCCTGAACTCCACTCCCACTGAGAGGTGCTGTGTATCAGCTACAGAAACCTCTGAAGCATTTGCTATTGATATTGAGATAACTCTGTTACAGAGAACAAAGAGAAGACAATCTGCGTTGCCATTGGTCACAAGGAAGCCTCCTCGGAGTTAAGTATCTAGGGGATACTTGGGGTACCACAGGCAATTCTACGATTCACTTTGAAAACCATCTTAAATTGACTTCAGGCTGTACTATTGCTGAATTTATAGAATCAACCTTGTCAAAAGGGGATGGTCTTAGATAACTGAAACCTGATGACCAAAATATACCTGCAAAACATGTTTGTGGAAAACAGACTGTCTTGCTCAGATGGTCTGCCAAGAGCTTCCCCTCTCTGCAGAGGCACAGCCAGTGAGTTGACTTGATCTGTGATGTTCAGATCTCAAAACAAGTCAGCTCCCCAAATTAAGTAGTTTCATTCCCCTTGCTTGCTTAAGGCTGTTAGATAGTCCAGGCACAAAATGCTTTTTTTCCAGAAAGCCAACTGTATTCTAGGCTGCATCAAAAGCCAACGCGTCCAGCAGGTCAAGGGAGGTGATTCTCCCACTCTACCCCACCGTCAGGAAACCCCCCCTGGAGTGCTGCATCCATCTTTAGTAGCCTCGACATAAGTCCTGTTGGAGTGAGTCCAGAGGAGGCCATGAGGATGAGCAGGAGCTTAGCACCTCTCCTATGAAGACAGGTCAAGAGAATTGGGGCTGTTCAGCATGGAGAAGGCTCCAGGGAGACCTTAGAGCCCCTTCTGGTTCCTAAAGGGGCTACAACAGAGCTGGAGAGGGACTTTGAGAAGGGCATGGAGTGATAGCACAAGGAGGAATGGCTTTAAATGGAAAGAGGGCACATTTAGATTGGATACTAGGAAGAAATTCTTCACTGTGAGGCTGGTGAGACACTGAACAGGACAAAGGTTTAAACTGAAAGAGGGTAGATTTCAACTGGATATAAGGAATCATTTTTTATGATGAGGAACAAGTTTAAATGTTTCTTGGGATTACAAGGAAGCAGTAGCTTCAGAAACTTGGTTTTGAGGAAAAAAAAATCAGCAGTATTAACTCCACGCCAGCAGAGGGAAACACAGCCTCAAGAAAACGAACTCACCCTTTTAGAGATACAAACTTTTTCACCCATCACCTCCACTGAAATGGATTGATTTAGCCAGGGATAAATTAGATCCATTTAGATGTGGTAGGATATGTCATCATTTCCTGTATTTATTATGTACGCTCACAGAAATAAGTAGAAGTGATCTCTTCTTTGAGATGGATCTGTTAATACATGATTTGGACATCTTGGGCTTAGTTTCTTACAATGTTATAAGCACTTCCTACTCTCCATTAAGTTAATGGGTCCAAAGTGTGCTTCACAAAATATCCAAATCCAGCACAGTCAGAAGTGATTTACAGATGTTGGGATTCATCTTTCACCTTGGAAGACGTCCCTCAAACACCAGTCATGGCAGCACTAGATGCCTGTGACAAAACAGGACTGGCGACCTGGAAGAGCACCTGACACACACCTGGTGAGAAAAAACAATGCTGGCGACTCCACACCCTTTCTATGCAAAAGACAAATGCAGGGTTAGGCTGGGTTTTATCAGAAGTTCAGTGTTGGGAAGCATTGCTGCCTTGAGGATGTGTATCCAAAACACTCGGAGGATTTTCAAAACTAATGGGAAAGGCTTCCAAGGATAGGATTGCACATGAGCACGAATTTCACCCCAAAAAGCCCTCCACCATTCTGGGATCACATCTGCTTCCAAATCCCTCCAAACCAGCCTGCTTTTCAAACTCACTGTTCTAGCTCCTAAGGGTTACATTTGTTAAAGGATGCTTAGGAAAATGTGCAACGAAAAGCTGCTGAATTCCTCCAGACCATCAAAGGAACACACTATGACCTGCTTGCCAACTCTGTGCAAACAAAACACCACCACAGTGTGTTCTACTCCAAGGGACACTGAATGCAGTGATATTAAACACCAACCATTTGAGCTAAGGGAAAGAGATGGAAATTTAATTAGAAGATGATGCCTGTGACTAGTGATTTTGCGAAACTTGGATGCCTTAAGAACACATTCCTTCCTCCCCCCCTACCCCGCCACGTTCACTGCTTCATCCTAGAAGTTTTGAGCACCTTCTTTTTCCTTCAAAGTCAGGAGGCAGTGAAAAACCCAACCAATTCAAGTAATTTTCCACAAAGCATTATAAATGCGTCTCCCTTTTACTGTACTCCTGCCCAATCCATGCAGAAGAGCTTGCGGCCACTGAACAGAGACCTGATGTAACTTTGTGAGTCTGGACACTTAGATATTGAAAATACTTTTTCCTTCCTTTCCCTACTGGGCCTCCTCTCCCATTTCAGGGGTTGCTCGTTCCTGAGTGAAGTCTCATAAATGGGCTGAAAGTCTTCGTTTCCCTTCACTGCTCACAAATTCAGCTGTTTTCAAAACACATGAGCTATTACTAAGACTGGGCTAAGACAAAAGATAACTAACCCAAGCCACAAAAGTATTCAGGTTGCAGAGAACCCTTTGAATGATTTTGAGAGTACTTCTTCCCTCAGAGTCTTACCTTGCAAATAGGACCACAGAAAGCTTGCAGTGGGACGTTATGGGAAAGATTAAGCAGGAATTCTTCCCTGTAACACCGTCTTCAAGGCTGGGATCAAGAGACTAGAAAACTGTGGAGGTTCTGTATTTCTCCAAAAGCCCAAGTTCGCTACCCTGCCTCACCCCCACCATAGATATGACCTTGGCCCCTTAGTGACATGGCAGCTGTAAAGGATCCTGTCCCTTCCTTCCCTGCTTCCTCCTGTCACAATTTCATATTGTTAGAGACAAGTACTGTCACCACCATGCTGCTGAACATGGATGGGTATTGGCAATGCTAGAAAGCAGCAACCCATTCTTTTCTCTTGGAATCCCATTCTTTTCTCTTTTTCTTAATCTTGGGGGCTGTAGGGAAGCAGCATCAGATATATTACAGACACTTCTAGCAGATGCTGCATGCTCTCTCTAGGAAGTAAAAGATGGGCAGAACTAGAAGTAGGATTTTTTCCTTCATTAGAAATCTTCAGAAACCTTGTTAGAAAAACTATAAAGAATTTTTTAATTAAAATGCAGAAACAAAACATAGAGCAGTTGTAACTCCATCTCTGACAGAAACTCTTCCTACCATGTTTAACGTGATTTGGGAACCCAGTATTATTTACTCAACTCCCATATATAAACTGAAGATCCAAAGCAGACTAGGGCAAACATGAAGGAGACCAAGGAACATGCTCAAGGAATCTCAGTACCAGGCATTTGCAAAGCAAGAAAGAGCGCAGCAGTACTGACACAGTGATCATTGATCTCACCAGCTGCCCCATGTGCAAGATAAAGTTCATACACCAATAAAGCAGAGCAGGGTTTAGCTCATTAGCGTATGCTTTGCTGACAAAGCCTGTCCACCAAAAGCTACAGGAGGGAAGCAAGGGGAAAGAAGCACACAGCAGAGGCCTCTCTCTCACAGATTCCTCCCCTGAGGCTCTTGAGATGAGCTGGTCATTGCATTGCACACTTTCCCTTCTCAACACTAATCACAGCAGAGAAAGCTCCAAAGCAGCACATCTGAAAAAACACTGAAATGATGACAACATGGGATGAGAGAGTCACAGAGAAGGAGATGCGATGTCTAGTTCCAAGCTGATACCTAGATTTTGCAGACCCTCCTGGAGGCAAACATACAGTGATAAACTAAGTTGTTTGTACAGGGAATGAGTGGACTGGTGAAGCAACTAGAGTGATAAGGCAAAAAATAAGGAAAGTGACCCAGAAAAATTAAAAAAAAACAGTGGTCGAAGCACAGCTGTCTGCTTACATCATGCACAACTGGGAATGCAAGCCAGACAAGTTACAGAGGTTTTCCAGATCCAATGCTAAACAAAATTACAACTTCTCTCCCAGTTTGGCCTCAATACAAATACACCCCACCCCAAGATCTCATTATACTAAGCAAAGCAGAGTTTCACAAGTGCCCCAGCACTGTAGCCAGCACAAAAGTACAATTCCAATTAAAAGGAAATACAGAAATGCAAAAGGAACTGTTTATACCAGGTTTCTCTAATCATCACACCACAGCTATTATCATTACAGACCTATTTATTATTGTGTTTTCATTGTACTGTACAAATAACATCAAAATACTGCATTGCAAATATGCAATTACTTTTTAATTATTGATATCCAGTATTCATATTCAAAGGACAAATTCAAAGGAACAAAAGAAAGGCAAAGGAGAGTAAAACTTAACATATCACAAACATATTCTTGACCACAGCTCCTGAATTTGAGCTTTTAAGTGAAGTATGTGAACAGATCAATTGCAGGACCAATTCCTATCACCAAAGACCGATAAATTAGTGTAACAGCCAGGAATTATTTCCTCCTCATTACAGTTTGCCGACTCTCACTCACTAAGACATCACACAGTGATAAACTTCTTTTAACTTCTGTTTAACTTCTACATCAAAATATCAAAAGGAAGTAACAGAACCTCCCTCCCCCTCAAAAAGGAAAACACACTTTCACAGTAATTCAAAGAACGGTTAACTATAATAGGACACTTAAGCTACTATGTGTGTGCTTGCTTGGGACAAGGACATGAAAAGCAGGGCCAGTAATTAGGAGTAGATACAAGAGCAGGACTTTTCCCCGAGACAAGCAGGCAGGAGCATTTGGAAACTTAAAAAAAAAGAAAAGAAAGGCGCTCTGGACTACGAAGGCATGAGGAGGAAACCTGTAAACTTAATGCAGCAGAACAGGGAGAACATTGCTGAACACCCGCAAAGAAAATCAGGGAGCTGAAATGCCAACAGGGCCTGGAACTTGCTTAGCAGGGCAGGATATATGAAACTAAGAAGGAATTCAGAAAGTTCTCAGCTGTTTTACTTTTGTAACATTAAATATTAAGGAAAGTGGCAGAACAGCACTTATGGAAGCATCAGCATATGCATCAGCACACTCACAAGCACTGAACCGCAAGAGAGAAAACGGCCACTAGTCTGCAGTGGCAGCCATTTCACCTGCTTTAATAGGTACCAGAGTGCAACCACAGGCCCAGTTTGACATACAGATTTTTTAAAAAAAAAAACAACCACAAACTGCAGCTATTGGAAGAAAGGCATAGCTGCAGGCGAAGTACCAGTCACAGTCCGAGTTTCCACCCACATGTAAATAACTAGAACAAGCACACGGAAAACAGGAATTAAAATTTACATGAAATTTATATCCATGAAATGAACGGGAAGGATGTCAAGAACAAGGTGTTTACTGATAATGTACCAACTCAGTATCTTGCTTCCCTTTCTTGCTTCACAATTTCAAGTAAACGCATCGTAGCAATACCATCAATATATGTGTAATTCTTTACAGTGCTTCACTAACAACAAACCAAGAGAGCCATGTGCAAGATCTACAACCTATGGTTTTAAAGATTAGCTCTCTTCATAAACAATAGATAGTAAGAATTTACATGTCAACAAGCAGCCCTGCCACTGTGGCTTCAAAATCCAAAGGCACATTATCTCTGGTAGATTAACTGAGTTGCAGCTCTGTGTTTCTCCAGCAGTCACCAAAACTACCAGTATAGCATGATGAGTATGGTGTGATTCTACTTTTAAAACCCAGGAGACTTGTATACCCAGTGACTTAGGTGAAGGGATAACATGACTGATAAAACCAAACGCTAAAATTTCCAAGGCATTTGAGAATCATGTCAACATAAAGCACTTTAGAACTCTTAGGAATTAAATTTCTGGATGAAAAAAAGGTTAATATAATGAAGAATATCCAACAGGTTTTACTTTTCTGGCTTAGCTGCAGCTTTGATACAAGATCAACAGATTTCTGCAGTTAGCCAGCACTTTAAGGGGAGACGGTACAAAAGATACCAAAAAGAACCTCACACTCTCACAAATTACAATTCAACGCTTTTATTCAGTTCTCCATATTAGTAGGACAGAAATCATAATGTCTGTTAATGTCATGTGTGGACATCACCCCATTCCACATCACTGCTGGTCAATCCTTTCTTCCCTTCATTGTGAAGGAGGTGTTATCAAAAGGCTAAGTGTCCCCACAAGAGGCAAAAGACCTCCTGCTGCTGTAGAAAAACCTAGAGAAATAAACCATTGAAAAAGTTAGTCTTTGCTTCAAAATATGAACATCAGAAATTCAAGCAAACATCATAAAAAAAGACCTCTGCAACAGCCCCTATCTGGCTTCCTTGATCGCTGCATTACGGACACACCAAGGACTGAGCCATGAATACCAAACTCCTTTGGCCTTTCCAGGTCAAGGAGTGAGATGCAGTGAAGGCTGTGTTCTAAAGGTAAAATCTAGTTCCTGTTACCTTTCCAGCGAGTAGAGTCCAATCTCTGCAACTGGTGATCCAGCATCTTCCACACACATTGGATTCCTGCGGAAATATTTCATGTGGAGGAAAAAGCGTATAAAAGTTTAGCAAAATCGAACTGCAGACTCTTTCTGCCTAGTTCTCTCACTGATAAAGCTTCAGTATTTGCCATCCAGCAAACAAACATTTCCATTTGGGATGGACAAGTATTCCTACATCACATTACAATTGCACAACTCCTCCCATACACCATTGTAAAGATGGGTGGGGAAAGTAATCATAACATTTGTTGTTTCTGTTGGCCTAGTGTTTGTTAAATGCATAGGAAAATATAGACACAAGCAGACAAAGCTTCCTCCTGAAACTCACAAAATACAGGTTTCAGGCTTAATATGCAACACCACTGAACAGAAAGAATGCAGAGAATAAATACTACCAGGCAGTGCTTTGCACAGTTGCAGCAAGGAAGGGAAATTGCACACACACCCTTGGGCAAACCGGACTTCTTGTAAATGAAATATTTACAGGTATGAAATATACACACTTGCAAAAACAGTCAATGTGACATTCCCACTCCTCATCAAGGTATAACTGAAACATTCATCTTGACTCCTGGCCTCCCACTACATTGATATGACAGAACTGAAAGGATACCTGTGTTTACAGCTACTGCTTAGTCTTCTCTCTCTGCTTCACAGCACCTTCCTGTTCAGTCCATGTAACACCGTGTACAGTTTCCACCTTTCCAGTTCCTCTCTCCCCAAAATGTAAGCATTTTACGACACAGATAAACTAAGCATCAAGGAAGCTCAGTAGCACCACTGCTTCCAGGAAATCTGCACAGAAAAAATGCATGACTGGCCAAACAGGTAGCAAGAACTGGGTAACTGGCTAATATAATATGGATTTTCCCTACATAACAACAAATACTAATTTGTACAAGAGGGATTGGCCCAATAAATTCTTGAAATTAGTATATAGGCTTGAAAATTTATGAGTATGATAAATTTAATTTATTCATTATATTTATTACAACAATGAATGATGTTCAGCCTGGCCATCAGGAGGAATTTCTTTAGAGAAAGAATTGTCAAGTATTGGAATGGGCTGCCCAGTGGTGGAGTCACCATCCCTGAAAGTGTTTAAGAAAAGATAGGCTATGGCACTTAGAGCCATGGTCTAGTTAACAAGGTTGTGTTCATTTAAAGGTTGGACTTGATCTCTGAGGACTTTTCTGACCTAAATGATTCCATGATTCTGTAAAATTAGTTTTTTCTGATTAGAACACTTGATTGAACAAAAATTCCAGTAACTTCCAATAAAACTTCATTTCTTTTTCATTCCTGTATCAAAAATCTCAATTATACTGCAATTTCTCTAAGACAAAAACTCAGTCCTGATTTGGAAAACTGTATATATCATATTACATTAAACTTTGGATTAACATAATACAGTACCTCTACTTTGGAAAATGAAAAGCATTACATGATGAGGGAAATGTAAAAATCCATTGTTGACCAAAAGCAACTACACTTCCTAGAGGACACTATTGACAAAGACTTCTGCTACTACTGTGTGTATGACAATAAAAACTGTACAGCTCAGCAAAATCTATGTTAAGACTCCTACTCTGACCCCATCCGGACAAGTCCAAGATTAGCACAGCAGACTGTTCTTAGAGAGCATTCCACACCTATTCCCTGTTTGACCAACTTCAGCCCTACACATCACTGACATTTCAGAAGCCAATACTTTTTTGGTAAGATATGTGTACAGAAGGACATCAAGGAGTTCTGAGAACAAAAAGAAATGGCAACAAAAGGTGCAATTCAATGTATGCAACACTTTCAAAGTTCTTTCTCAGATGTTTCTTTGTCTCCTCTTATTAAAAGATAAACCGAAAAGCCTTCTCCGTAGCAGCATCAATGACTAGTCAACTGACACCAGACCTGGGATATAACTAGTTGTGTAGTTCCTATGCATTTTAACTGCTTTCCCTTAAGCATTCTGCTTCCTATAAAAATGGATAACACAATGTCATAGTTAACTCCTCAAACGCNTCCTGTTTGACCAACTTCAGCCCTACACATCACTGACATTTCAGAAGCCAATACTTTTTTGATAAGATATGTGTACAGAAGGACATCAAGGAGTTCTGAGAACAAAAAGAAATGGCAACAAAAGGTGCAATTCAATGTATGCAACACTTTCAAAGTTCTTTCTCAGATGTTTCTTTGTCTCCTCTTATTAAAAGATAAACCGAAAAGCCTTCTCCGTAGCAGCATCAATGACTAGTCAACTGACACCAGACCTGGGATATAACTAGTTGTGTAGTTCCTATGCATTTTAACTGCTTTCCCTTAAGCATTCTGCTTCCTATAAAAATGGATAACACAATGTCATAGTTAACTCCTCAAACGCACTTCTCTGCTTCCAAACAAGGAAAAAAAAAATCTATTACCCTAAGACAGAGTACTCTATGTAGTTGCATACAGCAAACTGCCTCCAAATAAAAAAGCAGACACACTGAAATTCACATAAATCTTTTATAAGCCCTTCCCACACAGAGGCTTGGGAGAGTTTAATATGCTGACACATTACTATGCAGACTCTGTATATTCTAGTAATACTTGCATGGGAACAAAAGAAGGATGCAGAAATACCTTGAAAATGCTTTACATGAGTGCAATGTAAATGTTAACTTTTCTATCACTTGAATCCATCATCTGCTTTTCAGTCACCACGAAGAACCTATTCATTCCCTCCTTTCACATACATAAACCCTTTGCCTGCCTATGAAAGTCTATGACAAGAACGAAAAATACTCTGCCTTCTTCAAATCTCTACCACATCAAAGCTGCAGAAAACAGGATGCTTTGTTATGTCACATCTAAAAAGAAAAAAAAACCAAATAAACCCCAAACCTTTTGTACTGACAGCCACATACAGAAATGTGGCAGATCTGAGAGAGTATTCTAAATGCCTTCCTGTTTATACCAAAGGTAAAACATCTTTCCTGACCAGTTGACTCTAAGTCACCTCAAATGGTCCCCCCCTACTCATTAAAAAAGCTTACATACATTTATGCACCACCTCTATCCCTTACTATGCTGAGAAGCAATAGGTTACAGGTATATTGGGGCAAATAAGTCCATGCTCCAGGCCAGATGGCCACTCTTCTTCTCAAGTATTACTGGCATCTAAACTCAGTGCAGTAACACCTTTAATCCCCATGACCATCCACTCAAGTGGGCAAGTGCTACAGTTAAGTTTCCATATCAGCAGAGCTTTCAGCTCTCCTTGAGATCCAGCTCCCAAAGACTAGTGTGCCGAGTGTATATTATGTACAGGAAGTCTGGTGAGATTCCTGCTTACAAAAGCAGCTGGGAATGCTCAAGATCAGCAAAAACTGTTTTCCTGCCTTACCTCTAGCTCTGATGACTGACACAGGCTTCAGACTCCTTTGCCTCTACGCCCAGAAATTACTTTCTCTTTTTCACATCTCCAGCATGACTGCATTTAAAAATCTTTCTCTATGAGCTTCTTCTCACATACAGACTTTGCTCATCATTATATTTAACAAGACTCTAATCAATTCTTCATCCAAAATATTCTCCGCTTTGCAAATGCAATCTCCTTTCACTCTCTAGGGATTCAGTTCTGGGTCCACATAATTCCAGCCTGTGGCCCACATAATACTTTCAAAGGCTGTATGGTAAGTGAGAGGCTAATGAGAATAGCACTCCAGGAGTCCATAGTCCTAACTGGTACCTGATGTGCACTGCAGACTATTTAGTTGCTTGGATATCAAAATTCAGATCCATCTTAATTCCCGCATATAAATGTTGTTCCTGGTTTTAGTGTGACTACCCCAGGTAACAATAGGAAACAGAATCTGGAATTTATCAACTAGTATTTAGTTGTCAGTGAACTAGAAACATTTATGGAAGTACAAAAGCTACTGCTGTATTCTGCATACAAGTATATATTCTGGCCACAATTTTTTTTTCCCCAATCTACTTGGACATCTTTCTCCACATTTTCAGCTGATCCAGATTCAAACTTCTCCTATGCCAGACAGTTCCTTCCATATCCTGCTGTTCTCTCCTCTTCTACTTTCTTTCCAGAAAGAGAAGTCATCTTACTAGAGGTCATCATTCCAATCTCTGGTAGAAAACTTACTTAAAATGGAGGTATTGTTATAATGGAACATACTAATGACATCTGCAACAATAAGGATTTCATGATGTCTAGATCAGCGGTCCATAAAAGGAAATCCACATTCCCGAGGGAGGGATGCAAGACAATCCATAAGGCTGCAGTGTGAAAATTTTTTTTTCACCTCTAATAAATACAGTTAAGTAAACATTTTATATAGTCTTCATCTTTATCTCATCCTTGTTTAACTTCTTTTTATGTAAGTTTTATAATGTAGCAATACATACATCTAACTTGTAAAAAATACATATTGTGGTGCATGCTCAAAATGTTTTTTTCTGATAGGGGTGTGCAGTCAAGAAAGTTTTAGAGTCATTGGTCTAGATAACTAAAGAGGTGGTCAAAACTACCAGCTGTCAGCCAAAAAGTCAGAAACATTATATATTTTGTATTTCCCACTATCAAAAAGAATTTTAACTGTTGGTGATTAAAATCTTTTTTTCCTACATTGAGATACAGAAAGTCTCCATAAAGAACACTGTTCTTTACTATCATGGTGCTTCTAAGGCATCTATCATTTCACCTATATGGTGCTCTCTAAGTAGCAAAAANGTGCCCACTGTACTACAGGCAGTCTTTCGATGGTTAGAATTCTGTAAATTAGACTCACCATTCAAAGGGGACAGTTCAGGGACTCTGCCTTTCTCCTCCAATCCCCTTACTCCAGTTAGTATATTGCAATCCATTTCTCCCAGTACTGGAGGTTTCTCAGGTCACAGTCATGAGTTTCTTCTGCTGCTGCTGCTGCCACCTACCAGTTTAATTTTTCTGTTGCAGCAGAAGGGCATATAGAAGAAGT
>WEIV01010364.1:327656-352411 GCA_013390005.1 Calyptomena viridis | reverse complement strand
AAAGAACACTGTTCTTTACTATCATGGTGCTTCTAAGGCATCTATCATTTCACCTATATGGTGCTCTCTAAGTAGCAAAAAAAGCAGATGGGCTCGCAGCCTACGAAATTGATCACTGACTGACAGTAAGGATACTTTTTACCTTCATAAAATAAAATTTCATAGGTAAAGATTGCAGAATCTTCCTCATTTATTCCTTGGGTTTTAAACTAGGTTAAAACAAACATTTCACCAATGGCACAACTATGATCAATCTCCTGGTAGGGCAGAGAATGGAAGGGCTAGATAAATTCCTTCCAGTCTTATTTTCCAGTGCTCTGAAGATGTGGCAAAGAAATGAACTTCACAAAAATTAAGACATACACTGTGCTTTACAGAGGCAGATGGGAAACTGGAATGTTGCATCAAGGATGAGAANTACAACATTTCCCCATACACTAGGCAAAGCACTGGGCACAACCAAGATCAATACAAGGCTTTGAAAGCCATTCCATAAAGAGGAAGGAGCGTGATCTGTAAAACCACCTTTCAAGAAACATTAAATATTAAAACATTTCTGCAGAATGCAGTAAATTTTTATCAACTCTCCCACCAAAGATCAATTGCAGACACTGCAAAGAACTAGTACTCTATTTCTTTCAAGACAATCTTCACATAATATGTATCTAAAATCAGGTTAGAGATGCAAAACCATGATCCAACACGAATTCAGTAATAAATTTGAGGAAAAGAAATTCTTATTTTCAGACTTTATTACAAACCCCCAAAAGACACCCAACCACATGCCTGAAAGTGTTACACCCGTGTCCTATAGCAGCTGATGCACAAAAATATACACAAATAAAGGAATAGGCCTGCCCAGTGCTGAGACGCAAGAAGTGGGTGTGTCTGAAAGGAAAAAGCATTGGAAACATAAGTATAACAGTTTTGTAAAATTATCTTGCAAGTAAAATTAAAGACACAAATTATACACTCAATTATACCAGTGAAATTGGATATCACTCCACTGACTTTCACAGAGTGATTCCAGGTTTATCTCAGTGTAATTGAGAGCAAAATTTGGCTCTAAAATTATTCCTTCCCACCTTAATTTGAAGCTGCACTTTATGGTATTGCTGATAAATTTTATGTGTTTCGGGAAAATATAAATAGAGACTATGAAAAGTAGATTACTTTATTACGGTATAGAGGAGTTATTAACATGCACAAGAAAACAATCTGAAACAAGTGCTAATTCTTTACAGATGTCATGGGAAATAAAATACTGCATTAGGAAACTTGGAAGCCTGTTTGTAGGCTCATATTCTTCAACTTTTGTCTGGCATTTATCTCTGAGTAAAATACAAGATTCTCCTCCTTAAATAAAGTAAAATAGCATTAAGTAGCCAGCACTTTTGCCAATGTTTAAGATTAAGGGAGTGAGTTACCAGAGAAGGATAAAACGTACAAGTGCTTTGATATAGCAGTAAGGGCAACATAAAATGTGTCACCCCATCCTCCACAAACAAAAATAATCAGTCCAACAGTATTTTTCTTCAACACACATGTTCTTTCATCTGTCCTCCTTAGAGGATCCTGCTGTATTGAATTTTAATAAATTTAACATTCTTAGCACTAGTTTTTCATACCTATCAACTCCTAATTGAGGCAGCTGTATTTTATGTTCATTTGGCAAACAGGAAGCAACGTCTCTTTCAAAAACCTAAGCTAAAATAGCACACTTGAAGGCAAACTACCTTGAAATGATAAAGAGGAAGTGGAATTAATGTATTACAAAACTATTCCTCATACAGGAGCATGAGGGGACTCACTTCTGTCTTACCTGAGTAAAGCAAAGGACAATGACAGTTTTTTTAAAGGTCAACAAGTATAAGAAGGGGAACTGAGGAAGAAAAGTAGGATTTTCTCTAAACATCACGGTTAAAGAAATCATTCTATAAGTTTCACCAAAATGAACTGATGGGAAGAAAGGAAGGCAGACAAGTTAGCAAACTTAAGAAGGTTACAGTAAGAGCAGAAAAGTGTCAATTTACCTGACAACAGGTCGGTTTTGGATGTCACCAAACTGCTGCGTTTACCATTTTACCCGCTTGCATTACTGGGGGGAAAAGTTTAGGAAGGAACATTCTCAAGGATTTTTCATAAGTTCTCACTCTTGCCATCGGAAAGGGGAGAAGGGGTTTTCTCTGGATTGTTTGACTTTTTTGGTTCCTGAAAAGTTTTGCAAAGAACAGTAACAAAGTGTGAACTGTTAGAACACATTTCTGTAAAAAAAGGTAGAAAAAGTCACACAAAATAGAGCAACAAATCCCACCCGAAATCCACACATCTAATTTGTGTCATCGTTTTAAACAAAGAAACAAAATAAAAACTTTTTAGCTCAAATTATAAACACGAGAGGCTTGAAGACTTCCAACAGCAGGCCAAGATCCACCATCAGAATACTCCAAAAGTCACCCTCAAATGTTAAGAAAGGTTTAAATAAATAAAACAAAGGAAAAGGCAGCAAACACCTGGTTATAAATCCTGCAGTGTTCCGTTTAAAACAATTCCTAGAACAGTGAAAAAATTAAAAATTAAAAAAGACAGTAGCAACAGAAGTTACCTGTCCGAGCACCTACTATTCCATAGAGAGAACAGGAGTGGGTCGTGTGTCTCACACCAGCCATAAAGCCCATAAACCTTCTCAAAAAGAGTGAGCCATGAGAAAGATACTGTACATGCGATCTGTTTTCACAGTCTCTCTAAGCCCTTATGGTCCCTTGTGTATTTAACTGACAGATTTTTGCAATAAGGGGAGAAAATATTTAGCAAATGTCACTGGTTTCATGTGTTGGATTTTGTAGTCCAGTATAACATCTGAAGAAGTATCTCCTTTGCACCTGACATACACAGATGTTCCAGAGGTTATTTCCTGAGTAACATCACATGTTAAAGATAGCACACGAAGTGGAGAAAATGCTCCATGAGTGACCATCAGCTCACAACAAAACCATTAACAGCCAATATGTGCATCAAGCATTGACACTGTTTTACAGATGATGTGTTGTAACATTACAAGAAAAGATTTATAAAACACATTAAAGCATTAAATACAAGGTTTAAGATACAATCCATACATTGACACAGTAAAACATTCAATATAAACACGGTAAGTTGAACAGAAGAAAATCTCCAGCGTTACAAGGAACAAAATTTTATCAGATGTAGTTTAAGAAACTTATTCTTGCAAACAAGAGTTTCTAACTGGCTCTTTCAAACATTAAAATACACAGAAATAGTTGTATCACCATCGGCTGTATTGGCACTATTGTAATTCACCACTACACTGATCATTTTTTCAGCACATGCTTCCAAACCTACTTAGAGGTAGTGTTAGTGCAACTGTATGAAACTTTAGCATATGATTTTCAGCACACAGAACTGAAGAAAATAAGGTGTATAAAGCAAGAATCTGTAGAGTTCACCATCAATGGGAAACACTGCCTGGTTACCATGGACTAGATTTGTTGGTGTTTTTTTCCTTTAAGTAAAAACAAGACACTCCCCGTTGCATTCCCAGGCCATTCTATGCATTTCCCTATTTCAGGAGCCATGGATAAGCAGAGAGTAAATACATGAGACAAGTGTACCCATTTGTATCAATGAACCCTCAAGCAAGCTTTTCATACAGCATCAATACCCAGTGTCCAAACAAATGTACATGAAGTTTCAAATCCTGTCTCCCTCTGTGACCACTATGTGGAGACTTATCTCCAAACTAGCAATGGAAGCACCGACCAGAGGAGTAACTTATCACAAGGCAGTCAAACTGTAAATCTCTCAATCCACTGTTGGTCTTTCAAAAAATCTTAAGTTTACTCCACAAATTTTACTACTGTGACGTGTAACCTGGACATTCTAAAAGGGTGATGGAAATGTAAGATTCCTGTGAGCCCCAAAATACTATGGAGACTCAAAAATGACTGTCCAAAATGTTCAGTTACCAGCTCTTTTCTTTTAAAGATGTTTCCTGTGACAGAAGCACAGAGGTCTCCATTATACCATCTAGCACATGTTTACTCCCTGCTGTTATTCCACATGTGCTAAATGTATGACACAGCTAAAAAGGGAAGGATTGATCCTATAAACCTCTCAAGGAGTGCAGGCATCTACGAGTAAAAAGAAAAAAAAAAAAAGAACCACCCCCTCCCCTCAAATTCCCCTTAGATAAACAAGCAAGGGAAGTGTCACCTCTGGAAGGGAGTTTACTGCTCAGTGACTAGAGAATTAGGTTTCTTTCATGTTCTGTGGTTCATACAAGTTGACGACCTTTATATTCTTCACGTATAACCTGTGCACTTGAAGGCTCAGGAAGAAGGATTTGAAAATACCTTTACTGCTGAAGATCCTTTTTTTGCTGGACCAGCTGGCCCACTCTCCTGCTTAACATCAACAGTCAACCTTTCACTTGATTTTAATAATAATATTTAATTCTACAAAAAAAAAAAAGCCATTTTATTACATTCCTTTTAAAATAAAAAAACCAAACTGTACAAAGAAGCATGATCAAACCTCCATAAAGCAGGTTAATACTGTTCTGTTTATTGCCTCTTGAAGACTCTCTGCATAGTGTCCGTGAGTTGTGTTTAAGGTCCAAGTGAAGATAAAACAGCAGAGCAGCAGAGAGGTGAGGAAGGGCCACAGAGGTGGGCAGTGCAGAACCTCAGAGGGTACATGGGACATGCTCCATTAAAGTATCCAGAAAACAGCAGCATTGCACACACACAACCCCCCTCCAAACAAAACCTATTTTCACAAGATAATTTTTCAATTGTAAACGTTTTACTTTACGTTTTTAAAAAAGAGGCTTATCTTTATATATATATATATAATCTATAGTTCCAGGGTTTTATGAACCCAGAGAATAAGAAGGGAATGAAATGGAAGAAGGAGGAGGAAAAGGAGGAGGAAGACAGGGACTGAAAAATCGACTCAGTATCTGTTTTGGTTATTTGTTTTCCAAGGCTAATGAGAAAATGCACAGCCAGAAGGATTAAGGAAAATCAGAAAGCCTGGAAAAAAAATTAGGAGCTAAACAGCCAAAACCCCAAAAGAAATAAAGCAAAATAAATGTGCACACACACACACAAGTGTGTGCACTCACACCACACGCATGTAAGGGTCCAGGATCAATCTGTTGATTGTTTGTGGACCTAAGTCTTTTTTTTTGTTGTTGTTTGTTTTTTTTTTTAAATTCTGGCTGAGCTCTTTTTTTTTTTCCCCTTTCTTTTTTAAATCTGCTGCATTTTTTCCCAAAGCTAAGAACTGAGTACTTCTCCCCAGTTATACTCTTTGGATTTCTGCCAACATCAGCTTTTATGCTCAGTGGGGAAAAAGTAAGCCTGGTAAGTATTGTATGAACTGCAGCTTTATTCTAAAGTTCCTCTGGACACTAATCACTTTTAACGAGCTCTTCCCTCCTCCATACCTTACCACATTCCTCCCTCCGAAAAAAGGCAAAAAATAAAAACAAACAAACAAACCCCCCACCAATGTACAGGCTATAACTCAGTGTTTTCTTAACAAACAGTCTGCGGTGTTTTCACTTTGGCCACTGTTAAAGATGCAGGCATAGAGAAGGGAGTGTTGGACTAGCATGTATTAAAGAAAAAGGAACATTAACATTGCAGATCTCTCTCAGAAAGACTAAAACACTAACAAATACAAGTCGATGCACGTTTGCTTTAAACTAGTGTAATTCATTTTCACATTGGATTAAACATCATTTTGTATACCAAACATTACAGTGCTGTTTATCTCCTCCAACCATGCAAAAGAGAGTTAAAACGTGCCATTTCTGCCCACAAATAGAATATGACCAATTCCCCTACACATCTTCCAAAATTAGAAATGAGAAAAACACAAGTACTAATATCCTCCTTCAAAAGCTTTAGAAAGAAATTTAGACACAAAGTTGCCACTTAATACCAAGATGGTACAATTTACAGATTTTTACAGAAAGTTCATGTTAAGTCAACTGACACTTCACTCAGCCTTGTCAGTTGAAAAGCCTGCAAGGTCAGAAAGTGGTAACTTTAAAAGGATCCTGAACTTACAGCTCCCATCTACAAGAGTAGGAATAGCAGATGTCCAGGAGTTTTGAAACACTTGGTATTTAACACTTTCAACTCACATCAAGAATTTGAGGCACTCAGTAATTTACAGGATTAAGCCTTACAGAGGTAGAAAAGACTTAACTGATGCAGTAATTCACAGAAGTTTCTAGAGAGCTGTGAGACAACTTTCTGAAAATCTTCAAGTGTGAATCATGCTTCAATACTTGCACTTGAAGACACATGGACTGCAATGTATCTGGGGACCAAAGCAGCACCCAAATAAAATTGCTGCTTGGTTATTGAACTGACGTAAAACTGATGCTGAAGAATGAACAAAATTTAATGTTCTGCAAAAAAGTAGGGACAGCAATTACAGCACGTGTGCCTTTCACTCTTGCTCTCTTGACTCACACCCCCAACCCCCTTTCCTTATTCCTCCGAGCGTCTCCGATAAACAGCATTGCAAGTTGGTTTAAAAAAAAAAAATTTACAAGAGAGAGTTCTGTCGGTCATCTATTTACACGTGGCATCACTCCACAAGGAGTTTGATCTCATTGGCTAATAGCTGGTTCATGTTGAATAGAGCCCCCGGGAGCTTGGTGAGCAACTCCCTCTCCGTGGTCTCAGGGTCGCTGTCGACAGAGCTGGAGCTAGCACTCATATTGTCGACAGCGGCACTAGCTGGAGGGCCCAGCTCTGGCTCGCTAGTCTCGCTTGCCGTGGACACCACGGAGAGCAGGGACATGCGCCGCGTCAAGCGGCCGGGGGTAAGGAGAGAAGCGGCATAGTCCGCTATGATACCAGCTACATCTAAATTACAAGCCTTGTCAAAGGCAATGAAACCTACATTTGCATTGGCCTCGCAGACGTAGAATGAACCGTCGTCCTTCATCAGCAGGTCAATGCCGCACACATCCATCCCCAGGATGTTTGACACTTGGACTGCCAACTGCTTGCCTTGTTCACTCAGTGAGCACATCATTCCTACACCACCTGGAAAAAGCGAAAAAAACTTGCTGTCTGTACTCTGGTCACAGGTGACCGACATCCTTCTCAACTGGTCGGTGTTTTTTGGTTGGGAAGCTCCAAAATGAGGCTGCAAGCAGACTGCTGATGACTCAGAAATCAACCTCCTTCCCACAATGACTACTGAACTTGAAGCCACAGCACAAATTCAAAAGATTCTGACCTTCCTTTGGCAGGTCAAGATTACGACTTGTTTAAAAAACAGCTACATGATGACTTTTTAGTCAAGAAAAAAAAATCATACATTTTTATGATCCCAGGATATTAAAAAAAATTAACTAACAAACCACCCTTGTTCTTTCTAAGGTAGAGGCTTTCCCTACGTATTTGTTAAGTTTTCATAAGAAATTTTTCAGTAAAATTAAACCAAGAGCTCTTTATAAGACTACAGCTCTAACATGTAATTGGTGGGGGGGGGAGGAGCCTGTTAAGATATTATCATCTGGTCATGTCCTTCTCAACTTATTATCACAGGTTACTGCCTTTAAAGCACATCCATTTGTGGTTTATAATTTTGGCCTGCTTTTCATCTATCCTATCCACCTAATACTGTGAGCAGAGACTGTCTCTCCTTCTCTGTCTGCTCAACGTGTGTCTTACTTAATCCTTACTCTTGTGCTTCCTCTCTAAACCCCCAGCAGTAAGCACGATTAATACAAAATAAAACCTGCAGCTTATTTCAGTTGGCTTTGTGATTTTCCAACTGGATTGAAAAATTCTAATCAAAACCATGAACAATGCTTTTCCTACCAAGTGAGCAGTTACTCTGCATCCTCCCATCTGTTGAGCAGCGGAGCATGGTGCCCACCACACGGCCTCCTACTACGATGACACGTACGTCCTTGCCATGGGACTCTTTAACGTATTTTTGAAATAAGTAAGGGGCATCATGACGGATCAAATGGCTTAGGTCTGCCAAATGGTGCTTGTCTCGTGCCAGGAACACGGCTTTACCTGTACGGAGAAAAGAACATTGGACAACTGAAAGCAGCTACCCACTTGAACTGCATCAATGATTCAGCACATGAAAGTAAAACCTCTGACCAGCATACTGCCCAATCTCACTGGCCTCATCCATACACCCATTTACAAATTCTTCTGAGGACAACAGTGTTCCACTGATTCGGTGCTTTTAAGTGTTCGAGTACTGACAGAGCTGAGGAGAGAGAGAGAAAGAGAAAAAAAAAAGAGAGAGAGCGAAAGAAGCTTTATCTAAAGAAGGTGGTCTTGCAATTTCAACTCCTTTTGGTACAAGTCCTTAAAGAGAGGAAAAAAAGGAAGAAATACTTAAAAAGCAGCAGACATTTAATTAATAACAATTTTATTCACCCAAGAGGACTGGACCTACAACCTACAGCTTTGACACAGAGGAAGCAACGACATGAAACTGTTAAACACTAGGCAACTAAAAACTCTGAAGTTGCAAGTACGCCACTACAGAACCAACCAGTTCTCTGTAGTGAAGCTGCTGAGAGCTGCTCTTCTCAATACCTACAAGGTATATGTATATATATTCTGCAACTGCAGAATGAGGTTTTTGCAGTGGAACAATTACATTCAGAGGAAAACACTAGGCTCTACAGTATTCAAGATAATTCAGCAGATTCCATGACATAAAATGAACAGAATACAGTAAAATTTAAAAAAATTCCTCTTTAGAAATCATTAGCTTTTCTATAAGCAAACATCTCTAGGACTTCAGTTTTTTAACCTAAAATACACCATTTTATTTTCCTTTGTTTCTAAAGCACATCAAAGACTTCTCTGTTCTTTTCCTATTTTACGAATACTGATGAAAGTCACTCCTGAAACAAATTCTACCACTTTCCATCTCATTTCGAGTCTTATAAGACTGCATTCCTTTACACCTTTAGTTGCATTCCCCAACTCCTTTTCCCCTTTCTTAAGGGCCCTTTCTGTGTCATATTAGATTTATGTTTTGCCATAAGGCTGCGCATTTTTCCTTGTCGCAGAACTGTTGTTCAATTATGCTAACAGAGTACAAAAATAAATTGATAAACTGCCTATCTTAAATAAGGGAACAGAAATGCAGCAGTACCAGAACTAGAAGAAATAACATGTAAAGAATTCTACCAAGTGCTCCAAAGCCCAAAGGGGGCAGCCTCTGTTTAGTCAGGATTTAAAGTCTCAATAACACAGAACACTTCTTGAGGAACATGGAATTTCTCACTACAGAGGAATGAGAACATAAGCTTAAAATCATGAGAAGACAGCAAAAACCTCAGTGTGCTTTCTCTTTCTCCCATTCCCAACTTTATCTCTCCTAATCCTACTGTATTCCTGAAATTGAATAGGATTGAATAGGATGATGCCTTGGAGAGGAACTATTTAGTTCTTGGGAATCATGCAGCATCACGACATCTTGGCAAAAATAAGATTGGCACATTTGCTGCAGCAGCAAACTACACAGAAAACAGGCCTAAAATGACTTTTATTCATCAGCCAGTACCTATGAACGTGTTTGCCCATTTATTTTAAATACAATTTCTAAACGGCTAAACTTGAAACAAGTTTTCCCAGCTCTCTTAATCTGAAAGGATATGTACTGTGCATAAATTTGCATTAGAAAGCCTGGAATTTAAAGTACTCTAAAAGCAAAACTTGTAAACAGATTTACACCAATCCTAGCTAAAAAAGGGAGAAGTAAGTCAATAGCTGCAACTCTATTATTGTTTAGCAGACCTTAACAAGAGGCAGTGTCAAGTAAAACCGGTTGTCTGAGATATTCAACTTGCTGCAAAATCAAACTCCAGCTCTGCTTTACAGCTTCACATGCATTTTAAAACCATACAAAGTAGTATCACTGCAAAAAGAAGCAGGTCTAATCTTCCTCAGCCCCAGCATTTTGCTCTCACAAGCATTTGTGCAACTAAGTGCTAAGTCGTGTAAGGAATTAATCTAAGTAAAAATAACCCATCTAGATTCATCCAACATCAGTTCCTGAGTCCATTTACTACATGGCTATAGAAGCAGTCATGCTAGCAGAAGAGATGCACCAGAACAGCACAGAGTGGGAGCAAACTGACAGAAAATAAGAAGTGGCGTCTTTCAGCTACAATTTTGCTTAAAGTAACTGCTGTTTTATGTGCTTATACTTCATTTTTAGTCTCTTTATACTTGTAGTATTTTTTAAATTGGTTTTAAAGTATATTAAGAACAGAGTAAACTCCTGTCCAAATAACCTCTGAAATTGATTTACGCTTGGTTTCCTTTAGTAGATCACTGCCTAACATTAAATTAAGCAGATGTGTTGTTTCATATTCAACTTCTAAAACAAAAGACTAGTAACAGAAAAAATTTAATCTGAACCTGCTGTAATACCACTGGCACTGTCAAGAGTTTTTTTTGAAAAACAGAGATCCAGTTTGACAAACAATACTCAAGATTTTATTTAAATCAGAATCCTAATTACAGACAAAGTCAAATAGAAAAAAATGTCATTGAATGAACTGAGATTTCATTTCTTACGCCTATTTAAAAGAATCCCTAAAATCCATGCAGACTACTCTCTACTTCCCTAGGGCCAGACCTTCCATTGTTCCAGTTCAAAGCTCTCCTCACAGAAGTCACCAATGCATCATAATTTTGAACCCTTCCTCCCCCCCACTACTGCAAGACTAGATTCTACTAAAACTGTTTCCCAGTGTTGCAGTCAATTCAACATTCAGAAGTCAAAGGGTGGTAGAATTTAGATGTACTGGAAAGAAGTCCAACACCTAACAGGAGACCTTCTTAACTATCAATACTTGATGAGACAAAATCTTAGAGTGCTGCTCAGAATATTCCTTGCCCTCACCCCTGACCTCACACCCACCTCGATGACCCCGCGTGTTCTTCACCACCATAGGGAACTCCAGCACTTCCGCCTCATCAATCATTTTGGAAAAATTCTCATGACCACCTGGCAAAAAGAAAACCAACAACATTATGTGCCACCAGTCTAATGTGGCCAAATTGGGAATGTAATTGCCATACATTTCTCCCACCCTTACAGCTTAGATAATGCATTAAAAACTATCAGTTAAGAGGAACTTGGTCATGGAGCATGATCAGACTTCAAAGGTGTTTGTGATCTGTGGCACATTAACTCCTACTTCCTTTGAAACTGAAGGCACAAGTTGACAAAGGCCTCTTGATCACAACCCCAAAAGGCTCAATCTAATCTTCCAACTCTGAATGCCAGACTCTTTCATCTTGTTCCGGTTTATCCCTATCAACTCCAACCTTTTCAAGTGTCTAACAGGAGACATAACACTAAATAGCATAAATAGCAAAGACATAACACTAGTAACAGTTCTATCCAAGCTACTAACCAGGAAAGCAACATGGACTACAATGACAAGGCATAATCCAGAGAGCAGCAACAACCCTTACCTTGTCACTCCATCTCCCCACTTTCCAAGGCTCAAGTGGCCTGTATCTCATTCCCCCTATATCCTAAAGTAGTACTTAAGCCTTTTAATCTCATTGCATCTGTAAGGACCTTATAGAGTAGCTTTTAAAGGCCATTCACACAATTATGGTTGATACTTCAAGGTTATTTGAGTTCAATTCACAGAAGGCTGACCACAGTACAAGAAATACAGAGGAGAAAGTCAGCAGACAAAGGGACAAGTCCCCTCTAACATATGCAGTAAAGTGCAGAAGTCAAGCCAAGACACTGGTCACAAAGCCAGCAGCAGCCATCACTATCCTGCCATGGATTTTAATGCATGTCATGGAATAACGTGTCATTCAGCACATCCTGCTTTACTTGGCAAAACCAGCTCTCACTGACAATTTGATACTTGTGGTTTAAAAAAAAAAAAGGAAAAAGAAAAAAATAGCTCTTGCTTCTGTCAAATTCCAGAGGCATGCATTAAAAGAAGTGGCAAGGAGTTATGAACAAACAGACACATTCTGCAATTATCCCATCATTCATGGTCTCCCCTTCCCCCCCCCAATTAAACTCATTCCTTTCTCAAGGAGTTAGAGCAACCACATGTATAAAGAAAGGATATGTTTCTTCTCAAATGTGTTTTCACAGTAATTGATGGAAACACTAATTCATAGTAATTAACAGAAAGCCATGTTTTTGTTTTTGTCAGGTTTGTTTCTGGTTTTGTCAGGTTCCCATTACAGAAACCTACTGGTGCAACAACACAAAGGGAGGAAAGCATTTCTCAAAAAGGAAAGGAGGGTTGAGAAGTATCTTCAGGTCTTTAACAGATTGTAATTAAAAGCATCAGTGTGGGTCAGACAAATAGTTCCTCTAATCTAGCACTCTGTCAGGAACCACAGACTCCAGAGGCAGGCACAAGGAATAATAATTAACTGTTTTGGTGGGGAAAAAAAAACCAAACAACTGTTAAAAGCTGAACACAAGGGTTTGTGCTCTTTTTGGCCTTTCACAAAAACATATATTTGCAGATACTTTTATTCATATAGAAGTTTAATCTACCCTCAGGTTTTAGTAAAGTCTAGATCTCTGTTGTATGTTAGGACATTTAGTTTCCCAAGTTCTTGTTTATTGTTTCAGGCAATTGGAAAAGAGTTAAAAATGTTTTAGCAGTAACAGCCAAAGTTACTGCTTGGAAGGCTAAGGAACAGTTAAAGTACTCTTCTCAAAGTATCACCAGCTAATCAACAAAGCCAAAACCAGAATCTGCGTGTTGCTACTTTAATTTCCTTTTCTGGTTACTGAACACTTAGCTGTGTAACCAGGTCCATGCTACTTAATTTCTATGGATTTCCAAAACTTGACTCACATCTTTTGCACTGCAAAAGCATAAACTGTGGTCGGTAACTTTTTGATATCCTTTTGATCCAAAAGCCTTACCATATGAAAAAGTGTCTGGAAGAGGCACACCATGACCAGCAAGTTCTTGAAATGTCCAGAACTTGTTGACACAGTTGAGGATGGCTTGGGGACGATTCATCAATCGACAGCCCATCTTCTCCAGGTGGCGAAGGACTGTGATATCGCTGTCACTCTGGACCCAAGGTGTTGGCACACGCACAACCACCACTTGTGGGTAAGCAGTAACAAGCTCCCCTTTAACCCGGAGACCTAAAGAAGGAAGAGAAAAACATCCCAGTCAAGTACAAAGTCTTTAGGAAAAGGGAAATAGGCAAAGAAATAATGCCTGTGATCACAACAGAGATACCAGACTTCAATAGTGAGTGTTAAAACAGCACAACTCTCCCTAGCATGCATCTTGTTGGCTGTGCTGTTTCATACACATCACTCTTTACTCAATTAAAACTAGGACTAAGGAAAAACAAGATTTCATTAGTCTTGGGCTTCTTCCCAGGGTGAAGGACATTTTTTATAGGTTGACATGTCATCCTTTCTATGGGTGTTAGCTGCACTCTACATTCACATCAGCTCAGGAGGTTCCTGCCTCTCACCGCTGGGTCTTGCCTACATGATGCAGTTTATACCTTTCCCAGTCCCAGCTGTAATGATCCCTCTGTTTGTGGTATCACGTTACACAACATACTGCCAAAGTAACAGAGATTAGATACAACCCTTAAAAAAACACAAAAAACCAGCAGTATTTTTAACACAGGTAATTTCAACAATCTGATTTGTAAGTACTCAGAAATAACTTTATGAGCTAACAGGGAAGCACCCTGTGACATAAAGGCAGGAACTAGAAAGAAAGCCAGCTTTGCCACCAAGACCAATGTATTACTTAATCATGACCTACAGTTTTACAGATTAATTCTCTGAAAAAAAGAAAACATTGAAACACAGGCTGCAGGAATAGGAATACGACAGGATTGGATGGGAGGCACCAAGCTCAATGAAGATAATCTGGCATCTGAGGATGGGAAAAGACAAATAGGATTTGACATTCACATTATTTGCCTTAAGCTCAAAGTAAAATTTTATGACTTCAGCGTAAAATACAGAGCTCACGCTGCTGTCAGCACCTTAAGGGTTAAAAAAGAAAAAGAAGGTGGGCTGAGAAATCACAGTGCATCTGCATTTCTTTGCCTACCAAAGGCCAGCTGTTACTACTGAGATCTAGCCAAAATTAATTATCTGATTACACTATTCCGAAGATGTTACTTTACAAGATGTTACTTGTATCTACTCAACCTGAAGACACAGATTGCCAGGCAATATATTTCATTTCAAGGTGCATTTGAATTAATCGTGGGGAAATGTGGGGGTCTGGGGGATAGAGGATGGGGAAGAAGGGAGGGTGTCCCCCCTCTCTGTACTTCCTCTTTTTCTTTTCTTCTCCCAGCCAGGATGGATTTTAGAGCTTGCCTTAAATATAATGAAGCAACTGCCTAACTCCCAAAATGGAAGCAGATATATATGCTGCCCAGTCCTCAGGAGGACACAGAACCACACTCTGGAAAGGCCAAAACAGAGTCACATCCAATCCAAATCCCTTTTTCCAATCCCCACAGCCATAACTGCACAGAGATGAGCACACATAAGCAGCCGGGTGCTCTGGCTGCTCACCTCATTAGCACCAAGCACTGCCGCATTGCAGCTGACATGACTTGCGTGTTTAAGCAAGCAGGCTTCAGACACACACCCCTCCCATTTCACAGAGGCATCTCAAGCAAGATTAAAAACAAGACACCGCTACAAACCTAAGCAGACTATGAACATCACAAAATGGACTACCATCTCCTTTAGCCAGAAAAGGAGTACAGACTGAGCAAGCAAAAGATTTTTTACTCATTAGTCATATTCCACCTTACACACGTGTTTTCCCATCTAGGTGCATGCCCAATTACACCCAGTTTTTGTCAATGTAATTGCATGCATGTCCTGAACCACGTGCAAGCTGTGCAACAATCATTTTAAAAAGGACTGCATATTCTACATAGCCCCCAAATTGCCACCGTATCTGTGTTGTGAACCAAAACGACATAGTTTTCCAATTCATAATCTCTCAGTCTATTTTGTTGTTTTGCTTTAAAGTCATGCCACATGCTGAAGTTTTGCACCATGGAGTCTGAAAAAGCAAAACAGCAATTTTGAGGAGATGTGTGTGCCTCACCTGGAACTCTCCTAGAAACACCTGCATTAGATTTGACTATCAGACTGGTGTAAATTTAACCAAGACACCATCCCCCCTAAGAGTAACTTTGGAAGTACAATGATGTTATCAACAGAACAATCTGAACTTTTGTTCCAGATTTAGTCATATTCTCTTGTCTGGATACTGCTGCCCCCAGAACAAAAGAAAAAAAATTCTCTCCCCTTGCAGAAGGCAGTTTACAAACAAAAAGAAGAGCTACTCAATGAAATGTATAATTTGAATCACTACCACTGACATGCGCCATAAAAATTAGCTGCAGTTTCCCAGCAACACGGTGCTGCAAAGAGAAGCAGCTTTATTGCAGTAAAAAGGAGAGCCAGATTCTGCCATTTTGAAACAAACGTGCATTCAGCATTCCATCTGAGACCCATCAGTTAACAATCAGGTTAACGGTCATTATTGCTGACTGGGCTGATAATACAATATTTAGTCACTATGATGTGCCGAAAACAGTAACACAGAAGATACTGATGCATACAATTAATTTCTTTTCCAAAGAAACAATTCTGAAACACAAAGAGGAATAAATGGGAAAAAAGACATGTTACAGAGATGTTACTGAGAGTGTGATTAGGAAGTAACCAAGTTTGGGTTTTTTTAAATTATAGAGTATCCTTAGTTGAAACAGATCCACAAGGATCATCATGTCCAATTCCTAGCACTGCACAGGCCATAATAATAAGTATCACACCATGTGCCTGAGAGTGTTGTCCAAACGCTTCTTGAACTCAGACAGGCTTGGTGCTGTGACCTTTTCCTAATATCCAACCTAAACCTCCCCTAACACAGCTTCATTCCCTCGGTCCTGTCACTGGTCACCAGAAAGAAGAGATCAGTGTCTGCTCCTGCTCTTCCCCTCACAAGGAAGTTCTAAACTGTGATGAGGTCTCGCCTCAATCTCCTCTTCTCCAGGCTGAACAGACCAAGCAATGTGCAAATCTCCACACAGGTGAGATGAACTCTTTTCTTTGCAGTAATAGTACAATTCTCATCCCAAAACAGTATTAGCAGGTTACACTGATGGTTGCCTGTGGACAACAAACCAACCTCACAAACACACAGAAAGCAGGTGCTCAGATCACACAGAAATACCTTGACAAATAACAAGCTGGTCCATTCGCTGGCTTTCTCAGTGGATGCCCATGACATTGCAGACATGGCAGACAGCTATACAGTCCTTTGAGGTACCAATACTAAAAGCCAGGAAAGGGAGATTTCATGCTTATTCAATACTATGATCTTCCTCATCATAAAACAACCATTTCAACAACGCCTAGGGAACAATGTTTTATGTTATCATATAATATTTGGGTATTCTTTGGTCCTACGACATAAAGAGTCCTGAGTTGGAATATCACACAATAAAACCAGATGTAACTCCTGCACTTGAACGAGACCTGTTCTTTCACTCAGTTCCAGCTTCCTTTGTTCTTCCTCTGCAAAACAAAGCTTTCCAAAATGGAACATGGTACATCTATAACATTATACATCAATCAACACAGCATTTGGAAAAAATATAAAAGGAATTTTTGCAATGTGAACTGTAATTACCTAGGAATGAACTTGATCAGTTACACCACATTCCTCAAAGTCAAAAAAGCCCCAAGTTCTTCTCAAAAACAGCTCAAAGCAGCACATGATAGAACTGACTGGGTAAATGCATGATTATTTATCAGTTGCCCCAACCAGTCCTCCTGCTTTTCACTCCCAAAGAACAGGAGGCGAGCTTAAAACACAACATTGCTGGTCTCTGCTAAAAAGGCTTATTTTGACTCCAAAAGAGAGAAGCCATCACATGAACTTGTGAAGACCACAGAAAATGGACAGACTGCAAACGGAAGAAAGAGGCAGAAACTGGTACTTTGTTACCAGTGAGATAAGAAGACATGTATCTATACTCTAACTAAGTTCTTGAGACACTGACCACCGACATAGTAGATCCTATTTGCATAGCAAGACACTGTGGATGACAGCTGCATCTCAAAAACCTGATTTACTACAATTTTAGGGTGGATGCACATACTTTGGAAAACCTCCACAAAATTCTGGAACTTCCCAGCCCTCACTCCTACATGCAGGGTTTTTTAAGTACCATCTGACCTCTTCCCTATGACAAATTCATCTCACTGTCGCAATTTCTCAATTAAAAAGTCTCACTCTTAAGAGAGTGATCATTTAGGTGGCACACATTCCCAATGAAATGCCTCAAAATACAGATACACAAACAAAACTGAGTTATCCTGATTCAGTAACTGGATGCCCATCAGCTGAGATTCCTAAGCTGACTATGTGCTTGTTTCCATTCTACAGTGAAAGAAACACAAGACAAAATGCTCGACCTTAAGTCTCAGTGAACGGATTCTCCACTATTCATGAATCTCACACCATGGCCTGGTGCTCAAATACAAGGCATTGTACACCCTGCAGGCCAAACATATGTCTGCAAGCCAATCACAACCACAGCCAGAGTACACAAGTTCTTCAACTGCAGCCTCACACCTTTTGTAATCCTTAAGCATGGGTGCTTCATCTACACAGTTACCCCACTTTCTTGTGCATCAGAAACTCTAGGACGCACTTCTGTGATGATGGCATTATGGATGGCTAAAAAGGATCAAGATCAAAAAACTGTGCGTGGCTTCTGAACATTTTAATTCACATCAAAGCCGTATTTTAAATTGCTTACATTTTTGAAACTTACTATATTCAGTTTGCAGGCTACACAAATCCCTTCCAATCTCTACAAGAATCATTCATCAGCAGATTAGTAACTACTGCAAAGCAGTATCTCTTGTCCAGTTTGCACGTCACAAACAACTGTACTTTTCACTGAAACAAAGCTAATGTTTTCACAGAAGGAACTTAGTTTCAGGAGACAAGTCCAAAATCTCAAAAATTTGCAAGGACATCAGCAATCATTTCAAATGTTTTAAAGCTTTCAATGTATCAAACATCAAGCATTTTTAACAGCAGAATACAACTTGGTAATATTAAATAAATTTATAAAAGTATTTTCAATCCAAATTATAATTCTGGAAAACAGTCAAAATAAGCTGAGTCACCAAGGCCATGAAATACTTAGGACTCAAATTCAGATCTTCAAGTACAGTATGTGACTGTAAGAACTACAGTCAACCTCTTCCCCAAAATAAGTTACAAAGCTAAATGCCTAAAGATTTGTTTACTTTTTCTAACAGGCACACCAGCATACAAGTGAAGTAACGACTGATCATCGTGGGTGCAGCATTACAAAAACTAAAATCTGAATCAAATTTCAAAAGCACAAAACATACACCAGCTCCCATCACATTCCCAACAGGAGCTGGGAGGGTCTGAGAACTTCCAGAAATATTACCCAGATTTTTCCTCAGAGATCTGTACAGTATCCTGAAAATCTCCAGCTTCTCAACTTTGTTATACAAATTTATTCATCCACCCATCCATGGAGTTGCTAATGTTTCCCAAATGAACAGTCACTCAGCAAGCAGGCTATAATGAATTCAACTCACTCAGCTGGGAAAAATAGGCAAGCTTTCTATCACACAAACCTTTCCTCGTATTTTGAGGATATAATATCCTGCTACTTGCTTTTCCCAAGTATCAGCTGTTCTCACAAAAATCAATGAATTTTTTTACAAACCTGGACTCACTCCTGGTCTCAAAACAGTGCACTACTATTTCTGGTTCACTTGTCCTCCCAATATCTATCAGCCACAAGATTCTGCATAATATTCACATTAAATTTCTAAAGTGTTTAATAATTACTTACAGTTTGCTTGCAGGGAATTAAATGTGTTTCACCCTAATTGCCATGTAAAAACAAGCTTAAAACTCAAAAGGGAGATATCCCAAACTTTAATAGCAAATTACTGCAATAACAAGATATACATTCTCTCTCTAAACACAAACACAACTAGATCTCTAGAATTTTTAAAACTCAGGATACTCCAAACACACATTCTGCAAGACTGTGGCAGAATTTAGGAATAATTAACATTAACAAAATACTATTCTATACCTCAAAAGCTTGCTCCTATATTGATTTAATTTTATGTATCTATCATAAAACAACTCAAGGCAATGTAAAACTGCCAAATATTGGGTGATACACTTAAAAGAAAAAAAAAGTTGGAAAAAAAAATAATGTAAGTTCATTGAGATATAAGTATTTTGGAGCAGTTGGCATTTCCCGGAGGTTCTGCACAAGATAGAGGCAGTCACTTGAGTTAAATAATTCTTCTGAGAAGTGGCTGCTTGTGGCAACAGTATGCTAGATAAAGTATTGCACTTTAACTGCAATTTTATTTAAACCAGAACTTAACCTTTGAAAAGGAGCTAAGCACTGCATTTTGTAGAACCATCAATTTACTAACACTAAACTTCCCCCTTTGAAGTTGCACATGAATTTTCTCTGTATTACTTACCACCTGACAACCACAGTTTATTAGTCTGAACACTAAGTTGTCACAACTCCTCCAAAATTTCACTGCCATGTAAAAGCCTCTTTGATATCTACTATTACCAAGCTATTTTTTTTCTCTAGTGTCCACACAAACAGATTTCTACAACAGTCATATGCTGGGTGTTTTAAGTTCATATTTTCTCCCTTCCTATCGTACTCACTAGTTTTCTCAAACCAAATTAAAAATTAACCCTATATGTTTAATGTAACCTCGATCTCCTTCTCCACAAAAACTTAACCAAAAAGGGTTTCTTGCCAAGATATGCTTCCATAGCACAGCAGTTCAAATGAAATCACAAGGAGCAGAGACAAAACTGATCTCTCTAGGACGGTGCTATGCCATACTATTCTGAATAAAGAGGAAATAAAGAGAAAATAAAATAAAGAGAAATAAAGAGGAACAGATCCAGCTTCGATTCATAAATTCCTAACACATGCATTGTGAAAACTTTCACAGAAGGCCACTGCTGCAGCCTCAAACAGAGCAAGGCGGCTGAATTAAACCACCTGTACTCCATTTTCTTCCTGGACTCAGAGGACCTCTTTCCTTCCCCAGGGCGAAAACAGGATTATTCTTAGAAATGCACAGGCTATTGAAAATAGTGAAAATCTTTGGTCGGATGATGAGGCTCAAAGTGATTATGGCCATTCTGGCCTAGGGGTTGTTTTTGGGCACAAGGGCAAAATAGACCAGATGCCTACATGAGTTATCTCACTAAATCAATAACTGAGCAGACTGACTATGGCTAAATCTGTGTTTCTGAGACACATTTCTAGTCACCATACGTTGTTTGCTCATAATCCCAAACCATGAGCACCTCCTCAGTCATGCATAACTGTGTAGTGAATGAACCCAATATAAAAATAGATGTAAAAAGTATATGACAAACACTAATTATGGTTTTTAAATAAGTTAATCCATTTGGAAAGATATTCAGATGTAGTCAAGGTCAAATTAATACAATATCCTAACAACTGAACACTCTTTGAATCAAAGACGTGTTGCTTTGTCTTTCATGGACAAGTAGGAAAAACCCTGAACACACACTGAAAACTGAATCACTTCAAAATGGTGCCAAAACCATTTCAAAGTTAATAGTTATGACAGAAACTTCGTACACAATTGCAATGGTCTTATAAACTTAATGTTTTACCTGTCTATGAATACTCTGAAAACACAAATTAGCACTCCCAAATGAAAAAGCGGTATCATATTTATATGTCAAAGGCAGCATGAACCAGGTCTAAAATAAAAGTAGGGCCAAGAAAGGGAAAGTTATCTATGTAGAAAACAGAGGTGTGACTAGAATAGACCATACAAAGCTTAGTAAGTAGTGAAGAACTGAAACTTAGAAAATGGTTACTTGAGATCTGAATTAAAAGCTGTCCTCTTCCCCCCACTTACGTCTCTTGACAGCTGGCCCATTTTACCTGATAAAGCAGTAGAATCCTAACCCAACAAAACACCTGTGAGTTACAGAGACTCAGCAGTCACCAGAGCTAAGATAAAAGTGAACACACAGAAAACAAAACAACAGGAACACACTCTGGCATCAAAAAAAAGATATTCCTATACCCATCTCCCCATGCTTGAATTTCAGAGCCAGCTTTGGTACCCATGTGTTTGCACCACAGGCCACCTCAGCAAATCTGAATGCCAGAAAATTAACAAATGGAAACAGGTGGGGGGGTTTTTTAGTGAACTTAATTAGCCTGTGATCAGAAGATGAGTTGAAGTGCCTGCACAAGGAAGAAATGATGGCATTAACTGGGAACATGGGTGACAGAGGGAAACAAAGGCTCCCCGATTTGGAAGCCAGGAGCTGTATATTTAGCAAGACCTTATGATGAAACCTTTACCTAAACCAAATGCTCAGCACAGACTACACTTCGAAAGCAGAGATCTGTTTATAACCCAGACATGATCTTCTAGTTTCTGTGTGTCTGTAGGTGAGACCTCTTGTACCTCACGATTCCTACTAGGAGATCTCAGAACATTCCAGGGTCAAGTAAGCATGCTTTACAGTGTTTTGAAAATCTAAAGCAACCTTACCTGAAAGAATACCCACTTGTGGAAGTATCTGTCCTGTATCATCTATCTAGAGTCCACAGACACCAAGAGCCTTAGAAATAACAAGTTCTGAAATCCACGTGCCCCCTCAAATACAGAAAGCCATAAACATTAAACAATCCCATCCTAATATGCAAGTCTTCAATGTTACAGAACAAAAAAAGAATCATAAAATCATTAAGGTTGGAAAAGACCTCTAAGATCAAGTCCAACATTTAACCTAACACTGCTAAATATATGTAAACTAACCTTACTGTAAACTTGCTCCACCTTTAACACATAGTCTTTCCTACATTTTAAATGTGAGATTTCAGTTCATTTTGAGTAACACACAGAGAAAAAAAGGATAAATCTGGAAAAAAAAAATGTAATTGGAAAGGTCTTCCCAAAAGCAGAAAGAAATTTCTGGGAAGATTTCAAGCAACCCAGGATGGCAGTTTGTTCTCTCCCATCTGAGACGAATTCAGATTTTTCCTGCAATGACAAAGATCTCCTAAATACCTTTAAAATGCTTAACTTAATGCACCTCACCTCTCTGTGCTATCAAATAACACTTTCTTTCACCTCAGCAATTCACCCATTTTTTACTTAAGCCAACTGCTGAATGGAGAAACATCCCATGTGAGTTTTCAATTTGTAATGAAGACATATATCCTTTGTATCCGTCTCCCATGACACAAAACACATCTAGAAGCACTTCTACATTGTCAAAAACTTGTCCTTTCCGATTTTTCCTAAATATGTTTAAATGAACCTGAATTCTGGTGAATGGAAAGATCCCCTCAGCTTCTTGTTTTGATCCATCATTGCCATCTAATCAAATTGCACTAAATTTATGAATTGGAGGCACTTATTTTGGAAACAAATTCTCACTGAGATTCTTTCCTCTTCCTGGCTCTAGAGGGTTAAAACTACACTGCAATAGCTGTACATATGTTCCATGCCCACACTGTAATGAAAACACCACAGTATTATTTCTCACCTGATCTGGATGCAGCAGCTTCCACCTAGTACCAAAAAAATGTTAACTAATCAAGATACTTACTTAGTACACTCTCTAATTAATACACTCCATAGAATCTGTAACATTGATTCTTAAAAGAAAATGTTCCTCAGAATTACACAGGTACACAGTCCTTCCAACCAGTCCAGTCAAATAAAAAAATCATGCAGCTGTAGGACTGTACTCACGGACAGCAGAATAAAACAAGCAGAAGGGACATCCCTCACTGTCTGCTTGTTTTGACCTTTGAAGGCAACACATTTAAGAGATTAGCTATTTTGCCACTAATCTCTAGATTGTAAGGGTAATTCTGAGTTTAGTTAAGCATCTTTACAAGTGTTCACTCTACACTACAAACTCTAAAGCTCTCATGTCTTCTCTGAAATAATCATCTGCTCTGTTTACAAAGAAACAAAAATCACAATGGGGTTACTGTTCTCAGCACAAAAAAGTCAATGGCAGAGAATAGAAACACAAGCTTTTTTACCAGCTTCAGGTATGACAGGTCTCCTTGTTCGTTTATCTCTTCCATAGATTCCTCGAAGAATCTCCTTTAAATATTTGCAAATTACATTTTTCTTCAAGTTCTTCCACTTTACAGCAACACAATCATGGAGATTCATTACTGAATGCCACTCTTGATCTGTTCTCAGTAACAGAATTGTAATTTACATTTACCCCTACACTCTGCCTCTAACAATTTAAAGACTAAAAACTCTGAAAAGGAAAGGGTTTAATAGCATGCTATGCAGCTTGAAAGACCCAAGCAAGAAAGGGGAAGAAACCTCTTTAGAAATTCCAGTGTTGGACAAAACACTGACACAAGGTTGTGGTTCTAAGACAATTTAAGTCACGGTTGCTACCAACAGTTTTACTCTCCAGCTCCATGCAATCCTAGAGTGGCATATAGTACACCCTATCACCCACACTAGTGCTCCCCAAACACACTGGTGAGCAGGTAAGCTTCCTACACCAGCAGGAAACTCTTCTGTTCTTTCCTGGAATTCAATTTCTGCAGGTATTGCAAGCTGAACTAGCTCACTGTAGGAGCTGATCAATCCAGGTGTCAACTGCAACAGAGAAGCCTGGATCACAGCAATGACGGCAAGGATCTGAACAGTTGAAATTGTCAAGATAATGTTGTTTTGACACTGTAGAATTCTCTACAGTGAGGTGGTTTTTTTCCTCCTACATTTACAACTCTATGGTCACCATGCTAGCCCAGCTTCCAACTTTGTAAAAACAAGCCTGTCAGGCTGATTTCTGTTTCTCCAACTCCTGCTCTCCCAACCTAAGCATATAATACATTCTCCAGTGGCTTCCACTCAGGTAAAGAAAAATTTGCAGCAAAACTGCAACAAAGGCTCAGCCGCCAGACTTGTTTGAGCATGACAGGTAATTACAAGCATTAAGACATGCAGTTTACACGTACAGCATCCCTTTTGCCTGCAACCACAGACCTTAGTCACCTCAAAGCATCCACAAAGGGCATGCACTTTCAGAATCCTGCCTCACCTTTAGTCCCAAGCATGTAAGGAGGAGTGCACAAAGAACCATTTCAGTCTTAGGCCAGAATGATCCTGGGAAGATTGACAGAAAAACAAAAGGAAGCAGGATATGAACATGCGCATCTCAAAAATTTCCAGTCATTACTACGTTACTTCTCTCTACCTTTCTACCTGCACTTACATCATGACTCAACCCATAGTCTCTCCTCACTGGCAGCTGGACAGTTTGCATGCCTGAGGTACTGTGGTGAATGGATAAAGGCTCTTCCAGAAGGACAGGCTGTGAAAATGAGAAAGGTTTGTGCTCCACACAAGGGAGTGGATCACATGCACGCAGCTTTGCTTTGGACTACACAGAACTAGTCAAGAGACCAGCAACTGATACAGTGTGCTAGCACAGTTGTGACCATACATTTGGACATTTTCCCCCTCCGTAAGGGTGGTCTAACTTTGTGACAGATTGCCCTGACAGGCTGTGCAGGCTTCATGCTTCAAGATTCAAAACCTGACTGGAC
>WEIV01010364.1:307853-325818 GCA_013390005.1 Calyptomena viridis | reverse complement strand
AACAACTAACTGCCTCTACCATGGCAGGCTCAGCCAGGCTCACTAGTGCTCCCTTCCTGCTTCGTATTAAGAAAGATCTCAACCAAAGCATGGCATCCTGCCTGGCCACAAAACTAAAAATGCAGGTCGCCCTGTGAGTCTGTTCCTCATCCAGGAACAGAAGGCCCAATACTTCATGTTGATATCCAAAAGTAATATATAACTTTTTTTATATATGAAGATTCCTTTAATCATGAAAAACAGTCTGCAAGGCACCTCATAAAATATAAACATAGATAGTAAAAGTGTTGATGCATCCAGCACACTCCCTATCTGACTGCACGTACTTTATTACAAAGAATGCATGCACTCAATATTAAAAAGCTACACTAAGAGAAAACTATGTTGAGCACATAAAGGTTAGAAAAAGCCACAACTAAGGATATGTCTGTAGCATTGATCTACTACCCACAGACAGACAGTCTTCAATTACACAAACAAACATTATTTTTCCCCACAGCACATACCTAATGTACACAGGAGGTACAGCACTCACTTATCAAGCAGCTACTCTGCACCGTACTTTCTTTTATATTGTTCGGTGTGTAGTCCATGGATTGATATACTGAAGTCCTTGCTTGAAACACACCATTATTAATTTCTTCTTCAGTTTTATTCATTGTGCTTATCACAGTAATATCTAAGTCCTTCACAATCTTAATTTATTTTGTCAACACCACAGCAAGTCAGTGAGTATTCCACCTATTTCCCATATAGGGAAGGGAAACCAAAAGTTAAGCGTTAAAGAAGGAATTCTAGATGCCACATTTGGGAGATCATGATTTCTCAGTTGCTCATGCTGCTCTGATTGATTTTATTTGTGGATGCAAGTATTCAGCATTTTCACAAAGCTGATCGTAGTATCCCAAGTTTGGGGACTCAGAAAATGCAAAAACATGCAATTAAAGGCAATTTCTGAGCAGTCCAATTTAAATCACCAGATTAACATTTTTCCTCCAGCAATGTTTTTCTTCAATTGTCACAAATTCTTGTAACCACAAAGAAGGCATTCTACAAATTGTCCTCTCCTTCACTATACTGCAAGTAACATTTCCAGAACAGAACACTCTGTACTTCAAGAAGGGGGATGAAAACTAGCAAGTGATTAAGCAATTTAAAATGTACTATCTGAAAACAAATGCACAACAAAGAAGTCAATATTGAAAATTTGATTTTGCTAATTTCTAATTTTTGGGCATTTCCTACTGCTACTCATAATAGTATTTTATCTTTACATTTGCGGCACTGGGTCAGCAGCCACTATACGGACCAGAACTTAAGGTAGAATGGGCTTCACCATCAGCAAGTATTTGTGTAACCAACCAGCACTGGAATGTTTCTCTGCAGGAGAGAAAATCTCTGGCATGTCTGATCCACTCCATGCACTGCAAGTCAACAACTACTGCATGCAGCTTACTTTGCCTCAAATTCTCCCTCCCCACTCACCTGCCTTAGTGTTCATCCCCCTACATGTAATACTTGCGTTTCCACTGCCTTTCTGACCCACCTTCATTCTGTTCTCCTTATTTTTCCAGTTAATTTCCAAACTACAGATTTCTCCTACTGTCATGAAGTTTCTTTGCCTGTAGTTTTGAATACCACCCTAACCACTCGATCGCCTACCTTGCCTTCAAACTCGTTTTCCATTTGAGGCTCCTTAATCAGTTTGCAAGTTTCAACACACAACTCATGCTCCCACTGGTTTCTAGCTCTAATTTCCTTTTTGAGGGAAGCACTTTCTTATCTAGCAAGAATTCCACTGCCACCACTTTCTGTTACCATTTCTTGTTCCAGCACATTTGCCCAGTACACCGCCTTTCCATCAGATTTTTCTCCATTGGCACTTCAGTCCCTAATCAATCCCAAACCAATTTCAATCATTTTGCCCCCATTATATTTGAGTGGAATGAGTGACTTCATTCAGGTCTCTGTGTCAGTGAGAGGACGTATAATCAACATGAAAGATTTCCATTTTAAATTATGTGCTCAGGCCAAACTGTATCTCCCACCCCACAACAGACACAAGGCCACACCACCAGTCCTTTTTTTTGCATAATACAGGGTTATGTTTCAAACATTTTAGAGGCTTAAACAAGCCTCTAAGATGCTTAAAGATTATTTTTTGAAACAGTAATAATTTGGGACAAATTTATGGCTTCTTTCACTGGCAAAAGCCACTTCAGTCAAATCGAGTTTGTGTTCCCAGCTAGTCCTTCCAAAAACATCCTTATGGATTTAGGGAAAAACAGAAAAACATTCTTTTTTCCCTGAAGTGCCCTCCATCCACTGAATGACTTGGCAGAAAATTTCCAAAACTACCTCGAAGACATATAAGACTTAAGGGGCAGACAAATACTAGTAAGAAAGGACAAATTCTAAACAATAAAAATCTGATGCAAATGTTTGGTCCACTGTAATGTTAGAATGGCTGAGATGAGATTCATCTGTAATGTCAAAAAACCCCCTCAAACAATATTTTATCAGGTAAGTATGTCACTTAAGAACAGAATCACATGAAGAGTTGTCAGAGTATAGAATCTGGAGTTTGGGGCTTTTACCCAAAAGAGACTTGTCTAACATCTGTCCTTGGTGGAGGTAGTAATATAAGTGTATTTCTCCCCAGGCTCATATCCTGACCTTAGAGACTGTGAGCATATCAGAGGGACCTGTAATGAGAATCACATTTGCACTGTGCTCCAACAGCTCTGTCTATGCACTTCTTTCTATTCCTAAATTGCTTGTCAAACAATTAATAGCTGTACATTTCAAAGAGCTAAAGAGAACACACATCTTCTTCTTCTGTCCTTGCAAAACAAATTAAAAGGAAATCGTCCCCCTCGAAGTTCCACAGCATTGAACCAACACAAGAAAACCAACATGATACCTAGAGGATACTATCAAATCAACTTCTTAGAACTCAAGGGAGGTATTTATTGATCTTCTGACTGCTGTCTTTCCCTACCAGATCTAATTATTCTTTAGACAGAAACTGCCAAGAAACGGGATTTCATAGTATGGATTATTTCATGCATGTTACATTACAACTATCACTGTGAACAAAATCATTTACCCTAATAACTGTGTCAGTGCAGTCTAACCCCCTTTTCAGCTACAAAATCAAGGAAAGAACACTGGCATATTTAGTCTTTTTACTTCACACCTTGACAAAACGGATCAAATCACTGGTGTGTCTCTTCCAATACCTGTTCTTCCACGTTTTACTCACAGATGTGTCAAGATGAGTAACAAGCAAGACAGTCCCCAGTTCAATACCTGCCCTATATGGAAGTACAGAGCAAGAAAACCTTCCTGTATGGTAAAAATGTTTTCTTCTAGTTAACACAGTTAAACAATTAATCAGTATAATTCTAGTAGGGTTTCTCTGACAACATGAGTTGTCATGTTGTCATGTTTGCTCTCAGGTATTCTGCTCAAGTTGTCAGAGCACATGTAACACATTCTGCTTCAACTTGCTTAAACTTTTGACAATTACAAAGGCATTTTATCACACTTTTAATCCTAAAATGGACTAGGCCTGTAAATAAACATAGAAATCATGTAAACTCTTCCATTCAAAGAACAGTCATTACAAGGACACTATTACAGATTTTTGTGCCATTGTAAATGTTAATTATTTACAATATAAGGAAATACAAATAATTAATAGTTTCAGTAGTGTCATTCTTTGTTGTTGTTCTCCTTTCCATTCCACGCTTTCCATGCAGAAAAGGGCAAATACAAAAGGAAATGGCAATTCTTGAAACTGACATATTTTACAGATAAGAGTTTATAAAAATAAGAAAATAAAGGGACTGGCCCATGGACAGTGCTACTCCTAGAAGTCCATATCAATTTAAACACTGCACACTGGAAGACCCATTTCAATACTAGTCAAAGTTCAGCAGTATCAGTCTCTCTCATATTTGCAGTCACTGAGAATCAATCAATTGCCCATCATTCAAAAATGGACAATTTGTGAATCCTAGACTTGGAGAAAAGGTGGAGAAATCCAAAGCTACCGTCATTGCTTAAAGAAAAGGTAATAGGAGTACCTCTCTGTTCACAAATCTAGTAAAACAAGCCTAGCTGTCAGTTTCAAAAGATTAAGTTTTTCACATCAATACTTGTGGTATCTCCTAATCTCTCACAATCCAACACACAGTTTGTCCTTCTGATTTAAGTGCTGCAGAACACTACTGTTTGTGCAGACATGCTGTTCCCTGACTCGGAGTCAGTATACTCGGATACAGTATAAAAAAACACCTGTCACCATGAAAAGGCTGATTTAAAACTCCACCAGTACGCAAAACTGGTTCACAATACAACTGTTCAGAAAATTTGTGCCAGCAAAACTTCCTTAGGTGACACAGCACTGGAACAGGAATTGCTGGAAAAGTAACATAGAAACTCCCAGCCAGTTAAAGACTGCCTTGTGAAACGTTAGGCTAATTTTCATTTCTTGACTAGAATGTACAGAAGCACATCTTTCATCTTGCTTTGGTCCTTTTTACATTGTTTATCATCCAGATGGCCATTCCTGATAGTTCTTACAACAATTAAAAATCTGGCAATGCTTTCTGGCATTTTCAGATATGACAACATGCACGTATGCTCAAGATGATGTGTCCTACGAGTCTGATTTTCCTGGCTGGCTGTTCTAGAACACATGCAAATGAAAAACTTCAGACCTTAACACAGCCCTCTGAAATTAACATAATAAAATACTTCCATGCAGAAACATTCCTACCTCTCCACCTTGGACTGAGCCCATACCTACTATTGATGACAGAAGGAAGAAACAGAATGATTTTGAGAAGATCAAGTTCATTGTTAGCCTTCATTATTTAGCATCTGTTTGAAATAACAGACGATCATTGATGTAAGAACAGAAATCCCCCATAGGAAGGAAGAAAACTGCGATAACACCCAGGATGGTTACAGAGAATAAATCCTTTCTTCCTGTATGCATTCATGATAAAGTTGGCTTTGGTGTCATAGTTCTGAAAAAACACACAATTCTTCTTCAAACAAGTGGCAGCTGTTGAAATGCACTGTTATTAAAATAAAGCAAATGTTTAAATTGATGTTTTTTCTACTAGAGATGTGTTTGTCTCATGTATCTAATATGGGAGTGGTCACACAGCAGATCACACCCACCTCTAAACACAGCTACCATTCCAGAATCCCCTTGTATATAGTCCGTAACTGCCTAGTAATGCTTATGGCTCCATAAGGTTTAACATCCATCAGGCTGACAAGGGATTGATTTCCACAGTGAAAGAACATCAGAAATGGTTTCAAGTGATTCCCAGCCCAGCACTTTCAACAGTACAAAATTCACTTCATGGTAACCACCTTCCAGCTTCTTCTCCAGCTGTCACTTGAGCTACAAACCAATCTCCCAACTCTGCAGAGGAAGTAATGGCTGCTCTGACTTTAGTTAGGAGCAGGAAACAGGCCAGCTCTGCAGTGCTCAACAAGGCACCTTGCCAAGGCTGTTTGCCTCTGCTCCATCACTCCCAAAGCCATTGCTGCATGCTGCAGGAAAAGCTCTTACGGTGAGGTGCACTGGTGGACTAACAAGTGCCAGGAGACTACTGAAACAGCCAGAAGTAAGAGGAGGTAATTATGTCCCCTGTTGTGGGATAGAAGACAATCTTCAGGTGACTTAAAGATGATTCAAAAATATTAAGAGTTTTGATAGTTTGATATAGCAACCATTTTGCACATGTAAAAAGCCCTCTCTCATCACAGATCCAGCTGATTCACGAGTGCTTTTCTTACCATTTCATGAAAACACAGGAATTTGTTATCCAACCTTACCTTTTTTTCCTCAGCTTTCTACACTTTACAGAAATCTTTCACCCATCTCAATTTCTCTGTGTTTATTTCCAGTAAATCCGGTGTGTCAGAATGCAGTGTGAGAAAAAAATCCAAAGATCATAATTATTTGTTACTAGTTCAAACTAAGTAAGAAATGAAGGACAGATCATACAAAACAAAATCACATCTTGCAAGATGAGAAAGTCCTAAACAAAATACTGACCTCTATAGCAAATTTCAGGCCCACGCTGGAAACCCAGATGCCTAAAGCAGGACAACAACCTTTACCAAATTAAACGACTCTATCTTCTAAATGCTTTCTCTGCAGAAAAAATGAAGCCAAGAGGTCTGTTTCCAGATGTCACCCATCTGACCTAATAAAAGCCAGCTGACCACGCACAACATATTACTGGGTTAGAATATATCACTGATGTGCTCTTTTTATTCCTCATCTAAACTGATAATTTGGTTTCATATTGCCAAAGGAAAAGCCAAAAAAGTCTTAGGAAAATTTCATACTTTGTTTTATACTTCAGCCACTCCAGCATCTTTAATAGTTTAAAGTTCATGAAAGTAACTTTCCTCAAAACTATTTTCCTTCACAGGACAGTATCAGAAAATACAGAGATTTAAAAAACCTACAATAAATGTATGTATTGGTAAGTTGCTGATTCAGTAAATTCCAGTTTCTGCTGTTCTGGTAGCAAAGAATTTTAATGGCGATATTACTGTGTATCACTTCAATGAGGGAAAGACCCAAATTTCCCTAATATGTTCTTCACCAACGAACAGTTCTTGAACTGTGTTGCCCTACAAGTAAGGTGTGCAGTCTGTGGGGAAAGGTACTGCTCAGTTCTAGACACAGGTAAGAAGAAAGAACAATCAGAACAAGGAGAAAACCCAAGAGTATGTTTTGTCTCTTGTCCAAGAAGTCCCCCCTAGAGGGTTGGGCTTTCCTATAGGCTTCTTCCACCTTCACCCCATCCCACGCTGCAACTTCCTGCTCACAAAGCTTTTTTTTGTCTAGCTTCAAATTCCTCAAATCTGCTGCATCACTGCATTAGCAAACAGCTAAGTAGTTTAAAAGTAGCCAGTTTAAATCAGACAGCTGCAAGATCACCCTCCACTTTTTTCCACAGATGCATTCCTTTCCATTCCTGTGCAACAATGTTGTGCACATCTGATTCAGTAACCATCTCAGCAGGTTCAGCCCACCAAAGCGGCAGAAAAAAATTCATTCTTCTATACAGGTCTGCTTTTCCACTTACTTTAACTCATCTTTTGTCATGGAAATCTACAAAGTACTATTGCCAGTGTGCAAAGGAAATGGGATTGCATGGCTTGGGTATGCAGACACTTATTTAAGTAAGGCATAAATCATATCTGTTTTCAAAAAATACTTGTTGAACTTATTTCCAAAACCATTTAAGCATAAATCAGTGTAAGAATTTCCTTCTAGACTTAAAAGGAAAAACTTTAATTCTACATCTCTTAACTTGCATTTACTACAATTTTTGGATCAATCATCACAGCGTGTTGAGGCATCTAATGTGGTTATTGAGCTACATGCAGGTTCATCACGTGGCCAGTAATACTGGAGCTCTGTGGGTTCCTTGGGATACTAAGTCATGCCGAGTTTCAGCTGGGGAAAGAACCAGCAGGGACTGCTGAGCCTACACTGCTGGTTTGCTTGGGAATCCAGACACGCTTCCCATCCAGCCCTGCAGTACAGCAGAGTTCAGCCCCAAGGAGTTGCTGCTGCTGTTTCCACTGACTGAAACAACTTTATCTCCTCCCCCTCTCCCTTAGGCCACAGCAAATCTTACCATTTCTGACACACACAGCATTGCAAGAGCATTCCACATCTGTCTTTGGCTCTGGCCTTCAGTGATACATCAGTGTGCTATATACCACATGATGTATGAAAGGGACAATCTTCAAGTCAGGTATGTATCCCATTGTTCTGCTCAATTTTCCTAAGTTTAGAAATACCTCTTCCACTCTACCCCTGTGAGGTATATCATTCCAAGCTTTTTAATGGCCTGCTGAAATTTTGGTCTCCGAAGTCACAGCCATGTTCCTGACAGTCAGCAAGTCCACAAGAAGGATGACTGTATCATCTACAGGAATACCACATTTTTAAAGCTTTAAGTAGCATCCTCTAATTTCCAACTTGACTTTGTAGAGTTAACATTCTTCTAACAATTTACTAAAGAAATTGCCTAAGCTTTAAAGAACAAAAAAAAGCTCTAATCAAAGTATGAATACATGGAAAAAAAACTATTACTTCCCCTCATATCATCTATTACCTTCAGAGTTCGAGCCCTGAATTGTTAAGCTTTCAACACAAATAATGACAAAAAAAGGAAGCAAAGGCAGGTTATTATCCACTGAAGATACATTCTCTTCATCAATTCCTCTGTTGTAAAAAATTTTACTCGATCTGGATCCCTCACACAGAGGTAGAAAACAAGAAAGGTACAGAATGCATTACCTCCTGGATTTTTCTCCAGGACACCTTCTCCTAGGCCAACTGAGGACCTTAACAAGGAAAATGAAACACAAAAGCTTTTGCTTGTGTCCTCCACCTTTAGACAACTGTACCAAAACATGTGTGAAAGGTCTAGGAAAAAGAGAATTGGAAAATTAAGAGGGATGATTTTTCATTTCTTTCCATAAGAAAGAATTGATACAAGAAAACTCCCACCCTTCAGAAAAAAAACCACAACCCAATTAGACAGTCCAGACTATTTATAACAGAATTTCTATCCGCAATCTTTCAGCATTTTTTTCTCACTCCTTTTCAAACACTTATTTACATCATTTTGAATGAACATTTGTATGAGAATAATTCATCTTTTTTTTTTGCATTTTCTTTCCAGTAAGTTCCTAAATTTTTGTCATTCTTGTACTACACATTCCTCAGCATTAGTTTTCCAACTTGCATACTTTTTTTTCTTGCAACAGATGGAGCACTAGGAGACCTTAAGCAGAAGAGAGCAGAAAGGTCCACAATTTCACTTGCCTTATTTAATTCCAGCAAAACAGACAAAAGACAAGAAAGAAGAAATCATCATCAAGAAATGAAAAAAATACTGAAACACTGAAGGACTATTTATGTATCTCAGAGACTACAATCCAGGCTGGCTGCCTTTGCATAGCACACTGTCCAAAGGAAAGCACGCTCAGAGAAGAAAGATGTTCAGACTTTCTGAAGTTGCAGAATTTCAATCTGTGATAAAAATCATAGACTCCTCAGATTAAAAGACAACATAGGTAAATAAAATTTTAGTAATACCAGAATAAAAAATACTGTTTTTTTCCACACGTATGTTTTATGATTGATTGATTCAAGCCACAATAGGGCTAATTCTGACCAAAGTTCTTCCCTAGAGTCAGCTTTGATTCCACTCCTATGTAAGATTTCCCAATAAGGAACAAGGAATATGATCACATGGCAGCCTCTTCTTCAGGGCTGAGGGTACTTTTATATTTTCTTCCCACACAGGATTACTCTAATACAGCTTTCAGAAATGTAATTCTTCCCTGGATCCTCAGTGATATTTTTTTTACTGATATATGGAGAAGAGAAATGCAAGAGGTAAAGGTAAAAAAAAACCAAAAAACTGCAGTCTCCTTACTTTAGGAAATCAAAATTAAAAAGCTGAAACAAAAATAAATTCTAAGTGTTACACAACTCGACATTGGTGATATTAATATTCTTCCTATCACATAAGCTTCCTATCTGCAGAATCTTTTTACTTAACATTTCTAAGACAACATAACCTCTTGCTTTTCCTTTTTATTCACCACAGGAAAAAAAAAACTAAAAGGAAAACAAGAGAAATCTTACTATTCAGTTTTAAACACTGCAAATTGTAGTAATAGTTTGAATTATTCCAATGCACATCCTTTGGTTTTCACCTCCATTCCTTTTTGTCACATATGTAACTCCACATCCGTAGAGCAGCACACTTTAGTTATGTCACATTACAACCCCTAGTTCCATGACAATTTGTACTGTTCATTGAAAATTCCTTTTAGATTATTTCAAATGTGTTTTCTATTTTGGAGGTAGAACACAAACAGAAGAAAAAACTTCCCCTTGAAACTATTGAATGTGACCCATAAACTTCAATTACGTAAGCAAAAATTAAGCTCCATGATTTCTTAGCAATTCAGAGGTCCTACAGTCCTTATCCTGGACTCAAGAAAACGAAACAACCCTCCTCTCTTTTCTGCAGAAGGAAGGCAAAAATGGTTCTAATGCAAATTAGCAAATTTAACAACTATATTTGATTAATATAATAAATGCTAAAAAACATGGTATGATGTACATCTACATGATTTAGATGATGAATGTTAGGTAGTCTGGCACACATGGAATTCATTATTAATGAGTATAGATGCTCCATTTTACAATCTTTTCCAAGTACCCTTTCAGCACATTCCAAGCCTTAGCTTATACTCACCGAGATTTCCATCCTCAATGGTCAGCACCACTTCATCCATCACCAAGGCCCGGAAATCCAGCTCCTCTTCACAGCACTTGGCCTTCAGTGCTCTCAGGATCTCTTGCTGAGGGTAATCTTCTCTGATGCGACGGTCTGTTAAGAACCACAGCCTGGGAGCAACTGAACTGCACATCTTGGACTTGTCTTGCAACCTTCAAGGTTTCCTTTCAATGGAACTGCTAGACAGTGGAGAAGATGAGACTCTGTTAGACCATTTATCTGCACGATTCCTGCTGTACCAAGCACCTCTCCCTCTGCACAAGTCAGTCCTTTTCAACGGATTGCAACTTCCAACATCCAAGAGGCAAAAATAATGTCTACATCTAATCTGCAATCAAAGTACCAACAACAGAAAAAAATGCATTTACATCCAAAGGAATGTTAAATGCTAGTAATCATGTCTTGGTCCTCATCCTAGCCTTCTTCACAGGAAGTACAAAAATGGTGCGACTCCTGGTGCTGGTAGCAGCATTTCCCTTTCCTGACAGCACTAAGAAGAATGTCAAGAACTGAAAACACTTTGAATGGCCATGTCTGAAGGCCAGAATTTCAACTTCTTGATTGAGATAAATCCTTACAATTGAAATTACTCAGCCCCTCTCCTACATACTGCTAAAACACCTAGTGACAGACTTGATTTGTCCCTTTCCACCACATATGGGAGAAAGTAAAGTGTGACAAATTCTTTATTTAAAAAGGCAGCCCAAAAGAACAGAAAAAATACTGATATCCTGAAGAACAGAATTTTCCAGATAACTATTTAGGACTGATTTGCTCTAATAAATATTTCACATCTACTGTGAAATGTGCTTAGAAATATATTTAGTAGTATTCAGAACCTATCATAATTGAAAAAAGCAATGGAACAAGGAGCATCTGTGAAATGTTAGGAATACAGAACATTAGTAAGACATGTAAAATAAAGCAAAATCAAGGTCTGAATCTCAGTGCTAGCCCTTTTTTCTCCAAATTAATTTTTTTAAATCACCTTTGTACATAAACAGCACTAATGAATTCAGCAACAAGAACAGAAAAAAACAGTTCAAATTGAAGAAATTCACTGGTGTTTGAACTGATAACAGCAAGGCTGCTTTTGTTTTGAATACAGAGGATTTGGGCTACATTCAACTGAATATATTTTTACTGCAGTATTTTAAAAGCTGTAAAACAATTACAGGTATGCTAATGGACTACTTATTTACACTCAAGAAAGACAAGCAGCAGCATGGTGTAGGGAAAAAGAGTTCTGGAGAAAAACACAGCTGTTTTCAGTGTCAGATTTTAAATCTTCCTATTAAAATATTAAGAGGTAGAAATCACCATTTTCACCAACATATCTTACATAAATTTCAAAGAGAACTTAACTCTGGGATAGAAATAGGAGTTTTTGCTGGTAGTACTAATGATAGGACCTGGTGTCAGCAGAAAATGTAAATACAGAAAGACCACAAGTATACAACTGCTACCACATGATATTACAAAGAATTTTATTTTCTGCCACAGGTCTTGGGACAAAAGGGTTGTTTAGCTACAACCATAAGAACTAGCTGATTTTGTAATTAAAAAGCAAGTTTTTTCTACCAGTACAAATTTTCTTAAGAAGAGGCTAAAATTTTAAGTGGACGTTTTATTCTTGGTACTCAGAACCATAATGACAACAAGCAAAGACTGTGATTTTTTTTTTCCATTGCTTTGGTAAATGAGGAGCAACAACAAAGCCAAGGACTACAGTTCTTCACCCTAACAGACTGAAAGCAGGCAGAAGCTAGGGAGAGGCAATCACAGATCAACACCAGCCCTCGACCGTAGTCAGGATGTTCCAGGTAAAGCAAGAAAAGGAGTGTTTGCTTCCTCCAGTAAAATGCTTATGAGGGGTTGCAAGGAACATATTTTGATACCTCAAAGAACCTCTTTGTTCTTCAAAGCAGCTGAAAAGTGAAAGGGCAAGATGAGGCTTGGGCTTGCAATGGCTGACAGCTATCAGATCCTGCCCCACTTTTGTCTCTCTCAACAATGGATTTCTCTACGTGGCAGTTTACACATAACTTCCTGGCACACCACGCCGTGCGGGGCAGCGGGGCAGGCCGTGTTCTCCAGCAATGTCCCCGCCGTGCGGCACAGCNCGGGGCTGGCGGGGCCGCACAGCGCCACCTGCCGCCCCGCGGGAGCGCAGCTCTGCCACCGGCCCGGCAAAAAACACACCGCACACACTTCGCCATCGTCACGGGAAAAAATAAATCAGAAAACATTACATATTTTCGGCCTGCTTGGGGCTTTAGTTTGGATTTTTGTGGTTTAAGTACTGGTTCTAACATCGGTGCAAAAAACTAGTATTTTTTCCTCATTTTTGCTTGCTAGTAACCCTTGATTTCTTTGCCAATTTGTTCCCATTTTTCTTTTTTATATTTCCCTACCTCCACCCTCTCAAGTCTGCCATCATCTTTCCCTGACTGCCACTTAGGCGCTCGATTTCTCTAAAATCAGCAAAAGGCCAAAGAAGAAAAAAGGTATATTCTTCTCTTTCCTCCATGTTTCTTCTACTTTTGAAAAAACCTACAGCTTCACTGAGAAGAGCTGTCCAGGTATCTCAATGAGCACATTAAACCAGCAAACATATAAACATGCCTTAGCTATGGGTATTCATCTCCCTCCTAATGCTATGTCTCATTTCCACAAAATGCTAGAAGTTTCATAAATGTATATACAAAAGCTAGCACCTTTTCATAAGGAAAGCAGGTAATAACCTCAAATCTGGAAGCAAAGATTAAGAAATTCACTTCAGACCAAGCTACAAGCCCGCAGCAGAGGCAGAAACTAGTAATCCTAACTCTTGGTTCCTTCACCCCCCAACCCAACACCTGGAGAAACACCTCCGCCTGGAGAAACACCTTTTCCACACTAACATTCTGTTCCTAAAAACAGAATCTACTCATCAGTTTCAGCCACCCCTTACAATCTCTGTTGTGATTGTGTAAGAAGTCTCACAGAACACAAAACCTGCAATTTACCCTATTAACCCAAACATCTTAACAATCCCTCCCACATTCTCAAGAAAATGGTCTGTAGGAGAGAAAAACTGGCCTTGAAGTCAGATGCACAAGAGCATTAAGCTCTCAAGTCAGATATGATTGCCAGAATTTTTCCCTGAAAACCAACTCCACCCATTTCAATCTAAAAGACACAGTCTCAAACAATGCTGGGTGTGCATGGAATACTTCCTAATCCATGAGAGCATCTATTGCAAAATAAGTATGGCATATATAAGGGGAAGAGCAGATGTTTAAATATCTTCAAGATGACCAGATGAAGTGCAGTTTTTACTCAAAGCTATTACAGTCGAAGTAAGTATAATCTTGCAAAAACTATTTCACAGATTTATGAAATTAAAAGCCAAAAAACCCCATAAACTTAACTGCATAAAACAGACTGGGAGAGGTAAAAAGGGTTGGTATCGAAGTAAAAGCTCTGTGATAAAAATCAAACTGTGGGTCACAGCAGCCAAGCAGACACTGCCGCATGAGCTTCAGGAAGCCACGTGGAACAGATTCTTAGCAATTTACAGAGGGAACGGAACGCTCACCTCAACTTTGAGCTGTGGCACCCTTGTATTGCTTAAGCTGGGCTTTATTCCAGCAAGCACCCGGCAGCTTCCTCCCCTCCCCATCACATGCAAACCTATTTCCTCCCGCATTCCTTCAATCTGCAGTACACCTTTAGCAGCTGTTCTAACAAAAGCACTCACTGTGCTCCTTTTCTACTTGACATCGTATAAGAATATTTTTTATTGAAATACCAGGGAATTCAGCCAATCAGATCAACTGTCTAGAGGGATCTGGAAATTTTCTCCGAAGACCACTCTTTTTGCTTTGAAGGGGGAGTCTTCTCTTCACAGAGAGATTAGAGACCTGTCTCCAGGAATGGGAGATTGGTGTCCATTGTTAATTTACTCCTTCTCCTGTCTTCAACACTCAAAAGCAGGAGAAAAATGGACTAGTCTCCTTTTCTTTTCCATCATGATGTATTTCTCTTAAGAAGAAACCCATTATTAGGAGATACTAATTCATTTATGTTTTACTTGTAAATCTGAAAGATAAAAGATACTTAGTATGAAAAAAAAAAAAAGTTCCATGTTCTTTCCATTTAGAATGCAACTACTTGATGTTTTTATAAATTAAAAAGTCTATGGGACTATGGAATCGATGAATAGAATCCCAGATGTTTTGTAGTATCAAGAATCAATGTGGTCTAGCTATTTCAACTGCTCGACTTGTGATCTGATGTTGTAGCACACTCTCACTGACTATGACTGCGACTGATCACTGGCTGTGATCTGGGAAGCAAGTTAGTGGAACAACTACTACCATCGGCCCCTCCCAGAATCCCCCTTTTTTAGAGCTTGGCTCAGACTCAGCCTCAGTTACAGTCCTGTGCAGCTAACACAAAACTCCACGGATTTCAGCAGTTAATAGAGAGGCAAAACCTGACCTTAGTTTCAGCATTCCTCTAGGCACATTTGATCCCTACAGAGGAGATTATGATAATAAAAATCTCACAAAGAGAGAAGGAATGAGCAAAGAGACTGACAGCCATGACTGCCATGGGAAATGGAGAACTGGGAAAAACATATCTCCAAGCACTCACCTCACTACAATTAACACTAATAACATCACTAATGCTTAGCCCCTAATACTCATTTCCAAAACAGTGTTATCCAAGTTGGAAAAGGTATTTTGACTTTCTTTTCTTCATAAATTAGCTAAGACTTGAAACTCAGTACACATTTCCAGTAAACCGATCATCTCTACCACCACAGCCGTTTCTAGGAATGCCAGAAGGACACATTTTAAGACACTGAAGACCTAAGAACAGTTGGCAGATGCTTACAAGTTATTTCCTTTAGGAGATACCTCAAGGCAGATCTGAATTATAAAGTCAATCTTAAACAGCAGACCAGCTAAACAGCTAATGAACAGTCATCCAGCACACGACCCAGCACATAATCTGTCATACGCTGTCATGGAAGTCTCTGTCTCATCTTAATGAGAGGAGAGCAGTATTTGAAACATCCCAGAAACAGGACTTCCTATGCCATAAGGAGAGCAGGTCTGAAAACAGTTCACAGCTGTTTCAAGTACAAAGCACAAGAAATTTTTTTCCACACAAAGATACCAAAATGATGATAATCTAAAGAAAATGTTAAGGAAATATGTATGGGTGATGAATATATCCCATGGTGATGCTGGTAAGAACTGACATCTTCAGAAAAATAAATCCAAGATAAATCAGCTCATTCCTGACAATGCTCCTTCATGGTGATGCTGAAGGCCAACATCAAGAAAAATTCCTCTTTTACATACCAAAATCTAGTTTTCCTAAGACTGTCACATAACTGATTGGACTTTTTGGAAAGAACACATTTTTAAAACCTAAAGAATCTGAAAAGTAAAACATTTATTTAAATGCATTTTATGTAATATACTGAGCAGCTGCAGCGCAATCTGTCCAGTGCTGCTGCATTATCATCCACCCTTTACACATCCATTGTAGAATTTAAAGTCTCTGCAGGCAGGTGAACCCAAGCACACCTCTTTGAAAGCATATCACAGTATTCACCTCCTTTTCCCTTTGAGATTTGAAGACTGCAAAAGCCAAAGGATATGGGAATATATTAATTGTTCCCATTCATTCCCAGTACAATCCCCCACTCCTGCAGATGGGCAACTGCACTCCCTGTGATGGCTTTCATCTGCTTGTCTCCACCTTTGCACTGAGTGATGTTCAAGATGCTAACAGCAATCCTCCCAGGCACAACCGCCTCTAAAAGGCAGAAAGGCAGACATCCACACCCCCTGTCTTTCCTTCTCTAGGTTCATGCTTGCAATTAGACGGTTAAGATTCCTTATTCACACACCCCACTTCCGAATAATCCATTCTCCTTGCTCTCTGCAACACAACCCCAATACTGGTCAGCATCAGCCATCCTTCTACTTCAGCCTTGGTATTTTTTCCCACAACTGGCTCTCGGCTTTTTCACCCCCCTCCACCATCCCTGTGTGCGCACACACGCCCATGTGCAAATAAAACACACATTTCCTCCCACATCAGCTGCTTTTCTCATGAGAGGTTCTTCCACCTGTGCCAGGTTCCCCTGCAGTGTGGTACAATACCCCCCTCTCCTCCCTGATCCGTGTGTACACAGCTAGTTTTCCCTCCTCCCTTCCCCCACCCCAGTCTCTGTGCATGCCTCTCCCAGAGCCTGGAGTGGGGGAAGGGAAACAGGCACTGCGTGAATGAATGGGCTGAAGAGACTTACCAGAAATTTGGTGAGGAAGGAGTGGAAGACGAAAAAGACACTGAAGATGGGTGTTTCCTTCAGCGTGCCAAGTGCTGCTTCAGTTCTGGCTCCCTTAAGGAGGTCACGTGTCTTGCTAGGTACCCCTTTTCCTGGATCCTCCACTAACCAAAAAGGATGGCAAAGAAGTCTTCTGGATGCCTCTCTGCACTACACTCCAAAGAAGGGAAGGTACTACTGAAGCTCCCAAAGAAAGCAAGGGATGGTGATGATGATGATGATAACTTCTCCTGGTCCTATTAACAGGCAGTGTCTAGCAGATGCCTCAGGGACCAAGGCAGATTTCTGAGGGGGCAAGGGGGAGTAAATGACTGTTAAAACAGTTCCCAAAATGTCCTCCCCTACGGGGCTGGAGGGATGGGAAGGAGCAAAAAGAGTACTGGTGAAGAACTGTAGCTTTCTACGTAAAATAGATTCAGTCCTCGCCTCACTACTTCCTCAGAACTAAACCACTAAATGACTCTGAAGTCACCAACACCTAGGGAGAAAAAAAAAAAAACGAAGAAACATCCCTATTAGACATAAATAAACACATAAAGGTAAGCAATAAACTAAATCCCAAAGGAAGGTGCCATTCAAGTTAGTAAGCAAAGTCAAATGAAAATCGTGAGATGAACACAACTAGGGAAAATTATTTTAAATAATTTACACCATTATACTACCACAGATACCAATTTTAAGGGGAAAAAGATCCCACAAGGCTAAGTAGTTTGTTCTTTTAGTGAAGAATGTGTGTTCAGTGGAAAAATAAACCTGTACCTACACGTGAACATATGAAGAAATTAAGTTTTAAAACCTACGGAAACTACTCCTATTATTTGTGTGAGTCTCTAAACCCCTCCCCCAGAATAACCTTTAGGATTCCGATGAGGATACTCGAGAAAAGTACGTTTCAGTTCAGGAGCATGTATTCCTATGCATTAGGAGAATGTATTCCTATGCATTAGACTCCATTCTGCCACGAAAAATAAACAGCGGTTTATATGCTGTGACAAAAAAAAAAAAAAAATAACATCGTCTAAAGGATGCTTGCTTAAATGATGGAATCAATTCAACACTAACAGTGGCATGCTTGGAAAACGGAGCCCCTGACAAGATCCCAGGCAGTAAAGTCACCGATGTCCTCTTTAAACACCAGAAAACAAAAGGGGAGAACAGACCTAGTTGGGAAGATCTCGCTGCCAGACCCAACGCCAGCCACACACACCCCTGCCTCCATCACGTGAAGATCTGCCCC
>WEIV01010364.1:220089-293816 GCA_013390005.1 Calyptomena viridis | reverse complement strand
CAGGGAAACGGGGAAGAGGACAGAAGGACTGGGGTGGGGAGAGGCAGCAGCTGAGCGGGGACACGTGGCTAAAGGTAGCGGCCTGAGGAGAAGCGGGACTGTGTAGGAGGGCAGGACGAAACGGGACACCACTGTGCAACACAGACCCAAGAATCCATCCCTGGTGCTGGGCCGTCCTGGGGGAATGGGAGGAGCCCCTTCGAAGGACAATAAACTCTGGAATGAGGGTGTGGGCAGCGGCTTCTCGCCTCCCCCCCCTCATTCCAGATGCATGATGACACCATGTCCCTTCATCTCGCTGGCTTCTTGGTTTTCTTTTTTTTTCTTTTTCTTTTTTTTTTCCCAGAAATTGTATTTTGAAGACAACCAAAAGGAGAACGTGTTCTGGGTGTGGCCGCATGTGATTTACCCAATAGCCAAAGTGGGGGGGACGCCGAAGGGGAGAGACAGAACATTTTCTGCTGAAGGGAGTGGAAGCTGAGGGCTGCAGTAAGTGATGGGGACCCTGTCTTATTTTCTCAGTGCTTCTCAAAATAACTTAAAAGTAGAAGAGAATGGAGTGAGATAACATGGGGGAAACTTTTCTTTGCATGTTGTGTGTGTGTGTATGCATGCAGCCGGGCTTAGCCACCCGGATGAGAAAAGAGATGGAAACTGGAGAAAAGAGATGGAAAGAGGAAGAAAGCAGGTGATGTTGTAAGTTCAGCCCAGAATGTTTCAGAAACACCTGGCCAGATGAGGGAGACAGGAGGGAGGATGGGAAGACCAAATGATCTTGAGAGGAAAATGAGGGCAGCAAGAAAAGTTTCTGTGCTATAGGGGAGGGTGTTCCAGTTCCTGCCTTAGCTTTCCTCTGACTGCTCTCTCCTCCACTCTGCAGGGATGAAGACCTCTGGAACCTGTATACTGTTGTGTCTCTTAGCACTATCCTTGTCCCCAGCTGGTAAGTCCATATGCCAGGGGCAGGATTTCTTCCCCACCTGGGCCCTACAGAATTTCCTACAAAAACCAGTGTGCAATGACCTAAGGAGAAAGACAGAGACATGTCGATGGGTAGTGAAGGGGAAGGACCAAACAGGAAAGACAAGGTGGATATAGGGTTGTAAGGAAAAAAATAGAAAATAGAAACAGCTCCCATCTATGATACTCTACAGTGAGTACTGGAAGTCACAAGAGACAGTCACAAGTCCACAGCCTGCACTGCAGGGATGTTTATGTAAGCAGAACAGCCAGGTCTGTTTGAGAAAGAGGGTTAGGCATGCTTTGTGCTTACTGCTGTACCACCTGTGCATGCATCATCTTCAGGGCATTTCCCAGTGATCCACAAAATTTGTTCTGTTATAGTTGTGACACATTTGCTGTCACTAGTGGTTCCTTCTGGAATGACCCCATTCCAGGCCACTTGCCTACTGGGAGGTTTTGTAGTTTTTTGCACAGCTGTTTTGAGAAACCTAACCTCCGTAGTTCAGACCACTTTCTGCTTTTGGTGGTGATGATTGTTGTTACTCTGTTTTGTTGCTCCATGATTTTGTTTGCTTGGAGCTACTTTGGCAAAAATTCAGGTAGGATCAAATTTGTTTAAAACAAAAAAAGTTCCAAAAAACCCCCAAACCAAACCAAACAAACAGAAAACCCCACCAAAACAACAGGACAGCATCAGACATTGGAAGACTCAGGACAGACAATGACAGAAGATTAATTTCAGTGAATAGATAAAGCTTTGCCCAGGAAAGACTCATATGGGAGCAAGATGACTACCTACCACATTGAAACCAGGTTATTCTCATACCTTCCTTGGTCCTTTCCTCATGCTAAAGCTTAATTCTGCTCCAGATAGCACTTCTTCCTGTAAAGGAGCACAGTAGACAATGTTATATTTATGACTGTTGAAGCAGGGAAGTGAGGCATCCAAGATATGAGCTTGTAGGTGGCCTACAAAATGGGGGGTGGGGGGGAGGGAAAGTTGTGTTTTTTATGAATCATGAAGGAGGCCTGAAAGGAATATTTCTTACTTTTGTGTATTTTGTTTTAGCACTTCTGTTTGGGTTTTTTGTTTGTTTTAAGTTGGAAAATAGAAGGAACCAGCAGCTGGTCTCTCACTGTTTCTTTTGGTTTTGGGTAAGCTACAGATTAGGTGAGTTAGACTTGCACTTAGACCTTGAGAATGCATTTACTGCAACTTGGACAATAAAGTCTATTTGTTTATAAAATGTATATATAGCAATGTATAGCAAATATAAATTGAAATGATTGAAAATGGGATAAGAAAGTCATCTATTTTGTCTCTTCACCACGTATTCAGAGATTTCATTTCCTTTATGTCCTGTTGTTTTAGAATTAGACTGGTTTTCTAGTTAGCTCCTAGGGAGGAAAAAACCTCCCAAACTAGTAAGAGCTGACTTTTCAATGTTAGAAAAGAGAGGGGAGCCTCCATGCCTTTTCCACATGTCTCCTCAAATACAGCACCACTGGCTTCTGCAATGTTTTCAGAATTTATGTCCTTCCTTTTGCATTAGAAACAAGTGAGAAAGTGTTCAATACAATTTGCTTCTCTACTTGTTACAATTAAGAGATCAGCCAGAACAGGGAAAGTTTTGGGCTGCATTAAACTGTGCATGTCTGGCTCTCCCTGGGTTAATTGCCAGCGGCTGAGCTCTTGCTGGCAGCTGGGTGGGGAAGGGAACATCAGGGTCCAACAGCTCCTGTAATTCGGCAAAGCAGGATTATGTAGGAGTCCCAAGAGTCCCTCTGCAGTCTGCAAGTAACTGTTCTTGGAATGTAGAAGAACTAAGACAGAAGTTCCAGACATGATAGTTTTTACCTACACAGTGCTCCCATTAAGAAGGAAAGCTAAAAGCTGAGTTCACGAGACATAGCAGGGTGTACTGTTTTTTGGGCTGGTCATGCATGCATCCCTGCAGTGCCCCAGATCTGGGGCTTTTTCCTGCCAATTCCTTCCTTCATCCCACCCCAGTTATGCAGACATTTCCTTTTTTTCTGTGGCTAGCAGGAAATATTTTCCTGTTCCTGGCTGCTGTAGGAAGCAGCTCTCTCACCCTTTACATATGACAAACAATCAATCTAGCCCAGTTTCAGTTTCTTCTCTTCCACACAGCATGCACAGCCTTCATCATTCCCCCTCTTTGGTGCACCCAGGGGCTGAAAAGGGAAAGATCTGCTCTGTGCTCCATACCCAAGCAGGATGATGGACCAGATAATTATTCGTCCAAGAAGCTGCAAAAACTGTAGTCTGTTTCTTACTGTACCAATGACTCAATCTGTGACCACAAGCAAATAATTTCCATGACTCAGTTTCCTCTTTTATAAAATTAAGATAGGGATTTTGACCAACCTCGAGAGCAGGGAGGCCACATGGATTTTTTTTCAAAGTGCATCAAATGGGGTTTCAGAAATGCAAAGTCTAGTAGAAGATCTGAAGGTATTAACTAACTTGTTCCTGTGCCTAGCCATTGACTGTGGTGGAACAACAGGGATAGGATCAGGATCTGCTGTATCCAGGAGTCTTTAAACAACAAACTCAGCCAGTAGTGGAGGCTGAGGCGGAGCAGAGAGCATTTCTCCCTTCAGCAGAGGGCAGTGGTGTCTCCTGGATAGATAAACATCTAATAAAAATTTCACAAAGCCTGAAGACTATAGAAATCTGTCTTTCTTCACTTTCCTCTCTTCTTCTCTTGCAGACTGGTTCCCATGGGTGGTCAATGGGCAAGAACCAGAAAGTGCAACTGGTAAGTATTACAGGCATGTTATGTGCTGAAGATTGCTCATGTGACCCAGTTGTCCTGTGGAGTTACGGCCTGTTTATTAGAGAATACTTTTCTTTGTTTCCTTGCCTCTGACATTGGGAGCTTACTTTTCAAAGAAGATTGAACAAGGTCTCCAGGACAACCTGCTAAATGTTGTGTGCTCTTAACAAATAATTTCCCAGCATAGGGGTCCTGAACACTTAGCTGAAGTGCACAAGTGGCATGGTGCTTTAGCAGTGAGGCCCATTAGGAAAGGATATTGAGTGGTCTTCATACTGGCTATGTTGTTGAGGATGTATTGCTTTATGCCTCTGGACTTATATTCAGTTTCTCGACATGGTAATATAAAATGAGTGTTTGTGTGCATCATGCTTTAGCACCCAGAAGAACCACAAAGGCCTGCCTTTTCTTCAAACTGAAGCCCCTAACTAAGCCTTTAGACTTCTCCCAGCTATGATATTGTCACATAGTATCTGGGGCTTCCCGGGAAACTGTTCAGAAGCCACTCCAAAACATGTCCTCTGAGTTCCCCTTGCTTCATGCTTTGTCCCTCCATCACTAACCTAGCTTTGCCATCAGTTGCCTTTCAAAGAAACTGATCTGCTGATGAATCTCTGCAGTCAAGGCTAAGTTTTGGAGTTGCCTCCCTCCTTCCCTGCAGTGGGCACCTCAGCTGTCTGTCCTACTGCTGCAGGAGCCCTCAGCACCTTCATTTCAGACGTATTTCTTTCCCATCAAATGCCTACAGCAGCCATATCTGAGAAGTCAGAGTATGCATCCAGAATTCAGTAAGGGTTGACGCAACATGTGCACTAAAAAATCCAGTCCCAGACCAGTCACTGAAAAGGGGAATGGATATAGGTTAGATGGGGGCACTGTGTTTGTTTATGGATTTGCTGGATTGGATCCCAATGTCTCATGAGCCTATGATGGCAGCCACAGTAATTCAAGCTAGTTATGGCTGACTATGTGAGGGATCACAAAGTAAAGACAAGCTTTCTTAAAGACATTCTCTCTTTTCCAGGTGAACTTACCACCGACTCTCTTACCAGCAGTTCTGGTAAGCTGCTATCTCTTGGCATGTTCATGCTTCTTTTTCCTTTTTCGACTGTATTCATGCCTACACAGACCCAGAAATTGCCCATTAGGCCCAGAATCTCCTCTTCCCACTTTTGACAGTGGCAGCCAGTCACCAATGGTGTCCCTCGGGGGTCTGTTCTGGGACCAGTCTTGTTCAATATTTTTATTGACAATATGGATGGGGGTATTGAATCTTTTATCAGTAAATTTGCAGACAACACTAAGGTGGGAGCTTGTGTTGATCTATTGGAAGGGAGGAAGGCTCTGCAGAGAGATTTGGATCAGTTAGATAGATGGACAGAGTCCAATAGGATGGAGTTCAACAAGTCTAAGTGTCGTGTTCCGCATTTTGGCCACAAAAATCCCCAGCAACACTACAAGCTGGGGACAGTGTGGCTGGACTGTGCCCAGGCAGAAAGGGACCTGAGGGTACTGGTTGACAGCCGTTTGAATGTGAGACAGCAGTGTGCCTTGGTAGCCAAGAAGGCCAATGGCCTGCATTAGGAATTGTATGACAAGTAGGAGCAGGGAGGTCATCATTCCCCTGTACTCAGCACTGTACTCGAGGCCACATCTCGAGTATCGTGTTCAGTTCTGGGCCCTTCAGTTTAGGAGGGATGTTGAGATACTAGAACGTGTCCAGAGGAGGGTGATGAGGTTGGTAAGTGGCTTGGAGGACAAGCCCTATGAGGAAAGACTGAAGGAGCTAAAGTTGTTTAGCCTGGAGGAAAGGAGACTTAGAGGCGACCTTATTGCTCTCTACAACTTCCTGAAAGGAGGTTGTAAACAGGTGGAGGTCAGTCTCTTTCACCAGGTGACAACGGGTAGAACGAGAGGACACAGTCTCAAGCTGTGCCAAGGTAGGTACAAGTTAGATATTAGAAAAAAGTTTTTTACGGAAAGAATAATAAAGTATTGGAGTGACCTGCCCGGAGAGGTGGTGGAGTCCCCATCTCTGGATGTGTTCAAAAAAAGACTAGATATAGCACTTGGTGCCTTCATCTAGTTAAGGTGTTAGGGTATGGGTTGGACTTCATGATCTCGGAGGTCCCTTCCAACCCGGTTATTCTGTGATTCTGTGATTCTGAGTGTAGGCATTTGCAGCAATGGCCAATGGAGGAAAGGAGAGACTCAAGAAGGAGCCTCTCCACTTTTGCCATGTAAGTCTGGTTTCAAATCTGGCACCACTGGTGTTAGGGATGGTTTCTCTCTCTGCTGGGGCAGTCTCTCAAACACATCCCTCTGAGGTGGGGAAGACCAGAGAGAGAGAACACATCTGGTTGATGATACAGTTCAAAGAGAGCCAGCTATGCATGGCTGTTTCTGGGAAATGTGTTGTGTGTATAGGAAAGCTCATCTGAGAGTGGTGTCTTGTTCTCCATAACGTCAGCTCCATCATCTGTCCTCTGCTCGTCAGCTGGCTAGAGCATTTCTTGTGGGTCAAGATGTCATGGGACAACACTGGAAGAGAAAAATGGAAACACAATATTGTATACACAAGATGTGTGATCTTCTTGGCTGGTATGGCAGCTGAAAGCAACTGTGTGCAGTGTATGAGGCCTGACAGTCTGTAGGAGTGTAGATAAGACTTTGTGCCCAGAGCAAACTGGTGATGACTAGCTAACGTATAAAACTGAAAAGACTAAATGTGAAGCCTTTACAGCAAACTTGTGTTTCAAAACACTTATTATTGAGGGGTCAAGAAGAAACTCTTCACAAAGGCTGAGCCATTGGAACCCATCTTTGCAGCATCCTGTCAGATCTAGGACACCCAGCATATTTTCAGGGAAAGCCTGCAGTTACTCTGACAAGTCAGATGATAACAACATCATGATCAGTGTTATCTTTCTATGAACCAGATTTGGGGTGGCCACTGGTCAGCGGTGAGCCATCAGCAGAACTGTAGCAGGAAGAAAAAGGCTGAAAGGTCAAATTAAGATTTTTCAGAACATCTTCTCTCTTTCCAGTTGCAGCTGTTACGCCACCTGTGCTTCTTCCTCCTGGTGAGTTAATTCTCAGTTCACAGCCACATTTGGTGGACCCTCCTTCTCTCTCCTTGCATAGTCATTTGCACACCCAGACCCTTGCCTTTTGTGACTGCCACTAAGCACAGCCCTGACACCCAAAAGACTCATTCTTCATGTGTTTCGTCTGTGATTCTGGCTGGCACTATGGCACATGAGCAGAAGTAAAAGTCCTCTGCAACTCTTGATGAAAACATGCACCTGGCAGTCAGTCCTCTGAATTCCTTTCTTTTTTTTTTTTACTGAATAAATTACAAAATTTACTGGCTTGCTGTCATACAGGTGGATTACTTTATCAGAGGGAATAACAAACCAATCTCTTTTTAATCCCTAGTGGACATTAGAGAACCAGTGGTTCTCTAGAGGTGTCTTAGAGGTGTCACTGTTCCTTAGGAAGAGGCAGTCATAGGCTACTTTTCTTCTTGTCTAGATGAATGGTAATTACAACAATTAAATAAATTTACCTGACCTTTTGAATTTTAAGTCAAGATGTCCTTACAGTGTAATTTTGAACTGCAGTAGTAATCCTTTCCGGGAAAGCTTGGGTAGATTTTTAGTGGCACTGGGTTCATATTGGATTTGTACCTTTCCTTATGGTTTCATGTCAGTCACAATGACATCTTTTTCCACATTAGAAGTTACAATGGAGGGCTCTTGAAAGAGCTTTCCAGTTATTTGTTTTGATTAAGCTCATATGTAGGAAGGAATCATGGTAACTAACTAACTTTGCTACCCTCTGCCTTCCAGTTCAATCTGACAGCGAAACTACAACAGCTTCATCAGGTATGGTTTAAGTTTGCTGCCTGCACCCTTCCCAGACTCACTTTCACCTGCTCTGTTACTTCTCCAGGCAGGTGCTGGCTGAGCACTGAGCTTTGTCTCCTGGAAAATTGCTTTCAGTTGTTCCTCGAGTTAGAAGTACTGGAGAACCGTGGCAGTGGAAGCTGCAGCCTTCTCCTGGGTGCCATGCCTGGGAGGGGAGGAGCTGGCAGATCACCAGACCAGATACACTGTGGTGTCATTGTGTCACTGTCAGTGGCCAAGGCCTAACATTTCAGCATGAACTGCAAGAAAACCCGTTGTAGTTGGCTACAGGGTTGACTGTCCCGAAAAGGAAGGAACTGGATTTGTGTCCTGAAATGCAATATTGCAGATCTATTAGAAACACGTCTTAAATATGTAACTATAATTTACATTTTGTTTATTTGTGTCTGTCCCCTTTATGCCACGTGCCTCCTGTATTCAGGATGCCCAGTGGGCTAGTTTTGCATTTCACTCAACTTTCTCTTATTGTCTTACAAGACAAGGGGATCAGAAATGTCTACATTATTTTCCTATTCTCTAAACCATTCCCATCTCTCACAAGAGAGTGGACAATAGAGGCTAGGGGCCTTTCCTGGGAGCCTGGAGAACAGTACCTAGTAATGAAATTATATCTGTGCTAGAATTAATTCATCTGCCAGTGATGCTGGATTGCACCTCTGTGTTTGTGTGTGTGTTCCCAGATTGTCGTGAAGAAAAGTTCCCTTGCACACGCCTGTACTCTGTCCACAAACCAGTAAAGCAGTGTATCAGCTACCTCTGTGTTACAAGGTAAGAAAGCAGCACTCCCTAAGAAATGCCCCAAAAACTCTCCAGAAATGGTATGTCCAGTTTAGCAATTGTTCTCTTTGAAGACTAGAGGTTTCCTCTGGGAACCAGTTGGTGAGATGAATCATATCCCAAGAGTGTCCTTTTTGTGTGATTATTTGAAACAGCACAATTACTATTGTCCGTGCAGCACTGGCAGCTGTAATGTGCCCTTTATTGTAATCCATATATAAGATATTTGGCCATTTATAGGGCCATGAAGATGATTGGAGGGATGGAGCATGTCTCCTACAAACACAACCTGAGAGAGCTGGCTTTGTTCAGCCTGGAGAATAGAGAAGGCTTCAGGAAGACCTTTTTGCAGACTTTCAGTAACTAAAGCGAGCTTATAAGAAAGAGGAACAGCAACTTTTTACATTGGGAAATAGTGATAGAACAAGAAGGAATGATTTTAAACTAAAAGATGAGAGATTTAGAGTAGAAGTTAGGAAGAAATCCTTACTCAAAATGTGGTAAGGCACTGGAACAGATTGCCCACAGAAGCTGTAGAAGCCCCATTCCTGTAAAGTATTCAAGCCTAGGTTGGATGAGGCTTTAAGCAACCTGATCTAGTGAAAGGTGTCCCTGCCCATGACAGGGGTGTTGGAACGAGATGATCTTTAAGGTCCCTTCCAACCCAAATCTTGCTATGATTCTAAGATTTCATGAAGCTTTTGCAAAGATGACTTTGCTATTGGCAGCAGCCTTAACCTAGGCTAACTAATCATAAAAATTTAGGACTTGCCTCCTCATCACTGAATATAAATGCTTATTGCCTGCATCCTGTTTTTCTTCCTTTGTGTCCTTGTGCCTCTCTCTACTGATCCTGGTGATCCCTCAGTGTGCGTCGCATGTACATAATAAACAAGGAAGTGTGCTCTCGCATTGTCTGCAAGGAGAATGAGATCATGCAAGGTGAGTGATATTACAAGCTAGCCTAGAAGAATAGCTGCAGCCATCTGATAGAGTCTCCAAACTAACTAGTTAGCTTGGACACCAATCCATATGTAGTAGCTTCCCTGGACTTTGTTTGAAGGAGCTCTAATGCAATGCAGCCTTGGTTCCAGTACACATGCCATGATAAAAAAATTGGAAAGTAGGTATTGTACTACCAAGAAGCATGATAGCTCTGTATTCCTTGATCTTGATCATGTTCTACTAGTCTCAGACACACCCTTACTCGAAGTTGTATGCCTTTGAGGTTAAAAAGTAAACCTCAGTATTTCTGTTTATGAATAGAAACAGGATCCAGCTTAGATTTTTTATGCAGTCTTTGTTGCAGCAAAATACAAGTGGTTTTAATATGTATTGCACATGAATAAAGCCAGAAGGAAATTCGCAAAGCCTAAGAACTTGTTTTGCTTGCCTCATGCATATGAGGATTCTGCAGTCTCACCAGTTTCTGCAGAGGCAGTGAAGGATGTACGACTAACTATTTTGGTGGTGAAGAATTTGAAGGAAGCTTGGAATATCTGTCAACCTGTGTGTGTCTGCTCTGTCTTCAGATGAGATCTGTCGCCAGCTGGCTGGCCTTCCTTCTCGACGTCTCCGCCGATCTGGGCAGCCCCTGCCTCTCCCTTGCAGACAGCTCCTGGAGCAGCAGCGCGGAAGGCCTGATGCTCTCTGAGCTGCCAACAGTGTGAGAGGAAAAGGAAGGCAGAGAAGAGAAATCATCATCCACTACCTACAGCCCAAGACAAGTCCTTCTCGTTTGTGATTTCCCCACCATTTCCTTGTTTCTTCTATGCCTTTCCTTACATCCTCTTCTTCAGTTGCTGCAGTACACAGAGAACTCTGCTAGTCTGTTGTGGTAGCTGTTGTCATCTTTAAAATCTGTTCCTGAGGATATGAGATGCTCCCTCCTTTCCTCTCACAGTCACACTCTGTCTGGCAGGCCATGAGCTGCTCATTTCCCAGAGGTCCTTATAAATGTGCTGCATCTTCTCTTGCTTTGTCCCTGAAGGGATACAGAAATAAGGACAGGATGTAGTCCTCTCCAAGCTGCATTTCCTGTGGAGGAGTACAAACCTTTATGCCCTAGGACTCCTGGCCTAGATTTCTTGCATGGCATCAATATAAGCTCAGATATTGTTAATCAGCCTGAGCCTCTCTGATTCTCCTCAGCCACTGGGTTTGTTGTGTGATAGCACAATCTCCTCCTTGTGTCAGCTCAGAAAAGTGACAGAAATGAGAGATAAGCTGTCCTGAACCCAAGGCAAACCTCATTGTCCCTGGATAGCAACAGATCATTTATAACTCCCTCTGGGAAATTCTTTGTCCCAAGCCCATTGCCTCCCTCACATACAACTGCTACCAAAAGGAAGAATTTCGGATTTAGTATGGCATTATATTTTTCTCAAGAAGATTATGTTGGAAAAGAGTGCTCCCTCTTCCTCCTCTCCTCTCCCCATTCTTGTCCCTTCCTTCCCATTGAAGACATCTCTTTATGTCCATTCCAGGCAAGTTCCATGGAGCACTAATTATGGTTCCCTCCACTCCTAAGCCCAAGAAAGCCCATGAAGAACCTGTGTGTCCTGACAGTACTGGGAACTTGCAATTAATTAGCTTGTCCTGGTGTCATGTCTTGGTCTGGATACCTTCATACTCTTCAGTTGCTGAGCCTGCTTTCAATATCTCCACTTGAGTTCCTACCTCCTGACCTGGAAGCTTCTTCACAAAGCGGAAAGGAGTCAAAAGCTGGAATCAGATGTGAGAGAAGAATCCTTATCTGGGATCCCTGGTTATATGGGTCCTGGGATTTTCCTGCAGGTTCTCTGACTGCACTGACCTGCATAGAGCCAGGTGCTGATGGGGAAGGTAAATATATCTGCAGGTATAAGCCCTCAGAGAAGCAGGCTAGCCTGGGGAGAAGAATTACTCTGGTACCCCTGGATGTCTGGTCTGCCTGAGAACTTTGTTTTCCAGATATATAGAGAACATTTCCAGGTATATGGGCAGTTTTCATGATGAGGCTGGGTAGGGTAAATGGGGAAGAGCATTCTGAAGTGTATTAACTACTCTGTGACTCTCAGTGGCATGATTCTATGGGGCACTGGAGCACTACAGCAGATCAGCAGGACCTTGTCTCTAGAATCTCTGTGGTGTTCCCAACTAACAGAAAGCCAGTTCACTAGATTAGGCATTCACCTCCATCACATAATATACTCTCCTGCTGAACAGTATATATGCCTTGCAGGGGCACTGCTCTGATGCACAAAGCCAGGGTCACACAATATCAGGGACAGTTTACTGCACAGAGGCAGAAGTCTCTGAGAAAAAAAGCAAAACAATTAGTGTAAGACCATCTCACCAGTACTAGGATTTCTGCTGTATGGATCAATAAGCTGGTTACATCCTCTGTGTAGGGGAAGAAGACACCCTGTGCAGACATGTTTGTTCCATATGAGGTTAAAATTGGCCACAGATGGGCTAAATTTCTTTATATTATTCTAGTACACAGGAGAAAGAATTCCAAGTTACGCGGTGACTGGAATTTCATCCTACGTAGGGGCATTGTAACCCTATGCAGAGGATGATGCTCTTCAGTAGTCTAGGCTCTGGAGACTAGGGATGGAGGAGGAAATTCTCTGTACTGAAAGAGTGCGTGTTTCTGTGTAGAGGAGGGCACTGAAAGCTTGATCTCAAAGACATGCAAGCCACTGGCAGCCACGGACTTCTGTGCTGGGATACCTGTGAAAATTGCCTGTGTGAAGGAATGTAGTATGGAGATGACATGTTCGAGGGACATCTTAGAAATTGGACTAGGCCAAGTCTCCACTCTGTATTTAGAGTTGAATATAAGTCGATATAGATATATAACTGTGTAACATAGCCACTGTACAGCATATAGAAATTTAACATTCATACAGTTTGGGAAGTGTTTAGAAGCTTTTCCGTTGCTTGCTTTCAGCAGGGACAGAAAGAGGTGCTCCTGTCCAGGAGAACACTGTTTTAATGCTGAAGTCTATATAATGCATATTAAAAGAAAATTTATTTCCTGTTATTCTTGGCAACTCTCATGTGTTTGGATTTATTTACCTCTTACTGTATTTCCTGTAGATTTGTGAGGAGACTTGCCTCCAGCCCAAATCTGTCATTTGGACCTTTTTACTCCGTGCTAGCCTAGCCCTCTGCTGCAACCCTCCCTTCATTCATGAATCTTCCTAGGAAGTCATTATTTTTTCTAGAGAAACATAAAATTTTCTCCAGCATTTTTTTTTCCCCATGGATAGCTGTGCTAGATTTTCCTGGCAGTTGGTAGCTGCTGAACAAAGTGATAACTTTTCCCAGCCCTTGAAATTTGTGCTGGGAATACATCTTTTCACTGTGCATGTGCCATGACTTTCTGGTGGAGAATTTAACATCTCCAAGTAAAGTGGTAAGATGAGTGAAATAAGAGAATATCCTAAATATCACATAAGTAAAGACGAATTTGTTCACTACAACCATTTAACTCAGTAATGGGGAAATGTCTAGGTCAAAAAGATTAGGAAACTTTCTCTTTCATTGATTTTCTGACTTTTATATACATCAGGCACTGAGTGTGCATCATATTTAGGTTGAAAAGATAAAACACTCAGAGCATGGGGCACTCTAGGCAGAGTCTTCAAGTGTAAGCAGTAAGGTCTGCATATAGGTATTTCTAGAACAAAAATGGCTGTGGCCCAGATTACCCACTAAAGTGCCTCTGATGGTGTCCCACAGATGTTCAGAACTAAACCACACAATGCAGGCTATTGCACAATGTTATCCCTTAGAATCACTGCCTCTTCCTGGCTGATGCCATGGTACCCCTATCTCGGACCTTTCTAATGGAAACAGTCTCAGCCCCAGTGACTGTAGATGTTGCTCCCACCTACACAAGCCAGACCCTGCTCTGTCTCATGAGCTCTTGGCCTTTGCAATGTCCCTCTATTGGCACTTCCCACTGGCTGTGTGAGCAAAGCACATTCATTTTTTGTGATTCAGGTTATTCTTCCCTTTCCTTGCAGTACTGGAGTCTACAGACACACTTCCCCAATCTTGATTAGCACATAGCCCATACACAAATTTTTCTCCCCTGCCATTCCAACCTGAATTGCCATGGTTGCAGGTCTCTGGACAATGCCTTCCCTTGTAAACCAAGGAAATGGTTTTAAATGTTGTTCCAGCTGGATCTGCTGCTCAGGCAGGTGGGCTGCCACAAAGAAAGCTGCCAGAGACCTGTTTTAGAATCATGATCCTGCATTTGTGGCTGATTTACATAAACTCTTCTGGCCTGGAGTGGGAGTTAGATGCCTTGCAGTCACTTTCCACACAATAGTTGTTTCTGCTCCTTTTGCTGTCATGGCTCCCCAGTAGAGACTAGTGTTGCCAGTTTGAAGGCTGCTGTTTCAAGGCCAGTGTTCTGATGCTTCGTCCCCCGTTGGAAGCAGCTGCCATGTCACCTAGAAGCTCCATGTTGCCTGAGTCTTGTCCACAAGAACCCACAGCATGAAAATAATGTGTTGACATCAGGTGTGCCAGCTTGGAGGGCTCTCTCAAGAGCATACTCCTGGCTGGGGTGTTGGCTTGTCCTTCACAGAGGGGACTGGTGCTTGCAACTTACACAAAAAGAGCACTTCTATTAGACAGAGAATAGCTGGATTGAAACTAAAAGGGATTTTAGTTTAAAATGTAGAAAAACACAAAAAAAACCAATAAAGCAACCCCCCCCAAAAAACCCCAAAAAACCCCAAACAAACACCACCCCCCAAAAACCCCACTTTGTTCATCTTTTTCCCCATGATTTTAAAGGTATGTGATCTTACAACATTGACCACCCCCCCATTGAGTGTGCCACATGGTCTGACACTGTTTGACAGTGTATATTTGTCTGGTTCTGAACAGCCCCTTGACTGCAGCACAGGAAATATGAATTCCATTTCCAAATCGCTTCACCTCCTGCTCTCTCTTCAGTGTATTGCTCCTTTCTCTCTGTTCCCTGCCATCCCTAGCCTCTGTAATGCAGCAAGTTGGAATAAACTCCCACAAAATAAAGAGCTGGATTTTAGTCCATTAAAAAATGCTATAAAAAAGGTGTGTGAGACATCACAAAGGTATTTGATTGTCTACTTTTGCTATTAATGTAAATTATTTTTTCAAATAAAAACATTTTCAATAATATAAACTGTGTCAGTTAAATGTAAGCTGGGTGTACTTGTTACTACTATGCTGAAGTATATGCTGTTGCTATATGCTGGAGTGAATTGCTGAAAGACATTAAATTCATTTAATGAATAAATTATCTATCAGAATGCTGTTTTGGGCATTTACTAAGACTGTGATTTCCATACAAATACAGCCTGTCACAAATTAGACATTAACAAAAAGATGTAATAGAGAAACATGTAATTCAATGTCTAACTAATAAATCATGTCAGATCTCACCTGCTTAAATATAAGAATAAATATACATGAAGTTTTGTATTTTTTTAAACAAGCATGGATATTGAGATAGTATACCTTCCCAGTTAGGATCATAGATAAAATTACATTGAGAGTTAGCCTGCAGAGCTAAGTTCAAAGCTAATCAAATTGCTCAGAGCCTTGAATTTTGAAAAAGTCAGCAAGGATGGAGAACCAACAACCAGTTCCAGTGCTGCACCATGCTTAAGATGGAGAATAGTTTCCTGATGTCAGGTCATAAATTTCTTCATTGCAGTTTTCATTGCATCTCTTCTTTTTGCTGTGCATCTATGAGCAAACTCTGTCTCTATCTCCCCTACAATACTGCTTCAGGCATTTGAAGAAAATAGCAAGAAGAAACATTTAATTCATACAAAGCCTGAGTTTTATTGGAAAAAAAAGTGCATTTAAATTATTAAAATTAATTCTCTTCCTTTGAGGAAACTGTGTTAAAAATGCAAAACATACAAAAATCGGTGGTTCGATTAAAGGGTTTGCAGTCTGTGTCCCTGCAGCAGGCAGCACTTTTTCTATGCTCATACAGCATCTACTTCTTGTGCACAACTTTCTCACCTTGAGGTCACTTTTGTTTTCTCTGCCTGGGGTTTGGAAGGCTTGGGTTTCACTGGTTTGCCCTTTGCTGGATCTTTGCCTTTCTCAGTCTGTCAGTTTCATATTCTGTAGCTCTTGACTCCTTTCTCAGTCATGGTGGCTGCCAGTTTCTTGGCTGACCTTGGGACTTACTTCACAGCCACAGCTCATCAGGACTTTTGGCAGTGCCAGTCAAGAGCCAGGTAGTTCTTGGCCTTTGCTGCCTTCTTGGCACCTTCCTCTTGGCTTGTTGAGTTTAAAGGAGCTGAAAGCATGAAATCCTCCTGTGCTGCCCTTGTCCAGGCTCCTGAGCCCCAGCCTAGTGCAGCTGTTGCCTTCTACATTGTGCAGACTTCAGTTCCCTTTCAGAGTGGTGGGAGAAAGTTCTCTGCTTCTGGGAAACAGTCATCGCCCTCATAGTCAGACCCACTGGAGACTGAGGGGCTTGCAGGATTTGGATCATCCTGCCACCTTCCCTGGCATCTTAGCCAATATCTTAGAGGTTGGAGAAGCAGCAGCATGTGCAGCAGAAGCAGTTGCTTCAAGCATGATAGCCAGCACAGCCTACCAGTGTGATGTTCTGAACGAGGTTTTGGTTTCATAATGATGCACAGGTCAGCATGACACCCCTTGTATTGGGTGCCTCGTAGCTACAAAGCCTTTCCACACTGAAGGCATTTCTGTGGGACTTAGCTCTGTAATAGCATCAAAGTTACAGGATATTAGAAAACACACCCACTAGAAAATACTTACATCTGACTATGTGTCTTCTCTGGTAGCTTATTAGCAGAGATGAACTGGCACAAGCTGCATTGGCCACTGTCATGGATTAACAAATAAAACTTGTTTTCTTCCACAACCTACACTTATCTTCCAGGCTGGTCCTTGATGGGGAGGAAGGGTGCCTTGTGCAGTATTAATGTAGTCATTCCTGAGACTCTCCATGCTGTGGTGACAAGTAATTTTCTCATCAGCTCTGCCTGAGCCCAGCACTGTCATTACACATCATCTCTCGCTCTGTGTCCATCAGATGCTGTTGTTGTAGTCTCCCTTTGGTTTTGCTTAGGAAAGGCATCTGAATTCTGCCCCTTTGCCATTTCTGTTCCCTGAGAGTCCCCAGGGGCACTGCTTCAAGGTAGATTTTTGCCTCTCCAGTCTGTCAGCTTTTTTTTGGTCTTGTCCCCAGTTTTCCATATTGGGATGGGACCAAGTTAGCCACCTTAAAGTAAATGTACCTGTGCCCTACTCTACCTGTACCTGCAGAGAAATGATAGAAGAGATACAAGAGAGGGGACTTGATGTCCCCTCCTTGAATACAGACTGAGCAAAGAGAAATTAACTACCTGTGTATGTGAATGCAAGAACTCTATATTTTAGTGAGATACAGTTGCTTTTGGGCCACATCTGAGTGGGAAGCAAAAGCAGTGCTACAACCAATTGGCAACACTGGATTAAAACTTCTGATAATAATTCATAATCAATAGTTTTCCTGGGTCTTCATTTCCTCTTCAGATTCTTCCTCTTCTTTCTCTTTGCTTTCTAGGAGCTTCTACCAGCCTTTTCATCCAAGTAGAACCCTTGCTTTTGGCTGGAACATGGCAGGATATCTTCAAACTCTGTGAAATTAGCTGGGAATCTCTGAGAGTCTTGAATATCCTCTGTTGCCTGGGCAGCTAGCTCAAGTATATCACAACTCTGACCTCACTGCTTACGGCAGAAACTTCGGAGCCTCTCACATGTTCATGGTTAAAGAAATTACTGATGCTCACAGTCAGCACAGCCAGGCAATGCACTAGCAAGGAAGGAAGACAGCAGGGATATCACAGCAAAGGAGGAGATTCTCACTGCATGACGAGAATCACTCTTTTCCCCCTTCTCTCTCTCTTCATTGGCCCCAGGATGGGTCTTGCATTCCACTCCACGTTGCCAGTGGACCTCCTAGAAGAGGATCAGTCTGTCGGAAGCAGAAGCTAACTCTACTGACGGTTTGGCATTAGGGAGTAGAGGTTAGTGGTGGCATGCCACAAACCTCCTGGACATGGGTGATAAATGAGAGCATAGGAGCAACTCTGCAGGAAAGGAAGACAAGAGGTAGCAAGACTATCTCGAATCTTCCGCAAATGCTTGCTTTGTTGATAAGAAAACTCTAAGATGCAAGAGTACTGCTCATGAGGACTTCCAGCTAAGGAAATCTTGTACAATGGCCTGGTACTCAATACATGATAGCCAAGGAGCTTGCAACATGTTGTTCTTTAGCGAACTCCCAAGCACTTCTGTCTCAGTCTCACAAAAAAAATTAGTTCTCCAAAGACAACAGGGAAATTAAAATCAGGATTTACCACCCACACCCCAGGTGCAAGCTCTTTTTGCACTGAGTAGCACAAGCTGCAGCACTGCGCAAACAGGAGCTAATCACAGGCAACATTGGTTTGCAAAACCATAACCACAGCTAGAAGGTGAGTCTCATTGTGAAAAACTGCAGTGCAAAACTGAATTTCTCCCTGTGGCTAGCAGATGATTGCAGAGATATGGAGCCAGTGACTTCCATTAAAAAGGAGGAAGATGTGATTTGGAGCAGGGTCTGTGGGTGCCCAGATCAGCGGGCTGAGCTGTAGGAGAACAGAGTAACACTGGAACACAGCCTGCAGCTCCCTGTGCACATAGGTCTGTGCAGCAGAGTCAAAAGCCAAGTCAGATGGACAGGGCATGCTGGAGGCTGAAGCTGCAGGCACTGCTATGGGAAGCAGCAAGGCGCAAGCAGCTCTGGTTGGTACTTCCCCCTGCCCTGGCTCTCAACATGGGGAAGGCGCATTCTGCTTTGATTGCAGTCAGCATTTTTCTTACCGTAAATGAGATAAGCTGCCAACCATGTCATGGCATCAAGCTAGAGAAGGCCCTAGCGGACATTTAGCATAAGTACGTGGACTTTGGTCTTTTCTTGCCTGCATTCATGATGGAGAAGCCATTTACTAGATCTCAAACTCTTCAACCCTATCCAGCTCCTTTCCTCCCCTCCTGCTGGTGATCCCAGCAGTTGTCAGTCTCTGGTAGCAAAGGCTGGAAGTACTGTGGACCAGAGATATGGTGGAGGGTATTAATACAGATGGGGGAGAAACAAATCATGGAGTCATAGAGACAGGGTTAAGGATCATTATTTCCTATAAGGAGCCCCAGGCTGGGCAGGCAGAGAGCTGCAGAGCAGGAATGAGAAGCACTCACGGGACTGCGGTTGAAAAATGTATACTCAATTCAATAGTTTCACCCTAATTTGCCTCATCCCGCAGCATCAAAACAAGCTCAACAGTGGAACAAAATTAAACTGTGAGTCAAGTCTCCAGGTCAAGTTTTTGCAGTGCAAGCCTGGAAAGCCAAATTACTAGTGAAACACACAATAATGTATAATCTTTTTGCACACATAGCAACCAGATGCCCTCAGTTCTGCCTCAGTGGTATCATTGACAATCCTGCAGCATGCAGCAGTGCACTGTGCAGGGGTACAAGTTCCATAAACGTACATGCCCCCAGTGGCACTCCCACACATTCTGAATTCCTGCCTTCTCTCCTTCCCGCTTCCCTCTCATAACCTGTTTGCTGTTTTTGTCTAACTTAGATGCAGCCTCAGTGACACTCCACAGTGCTTTCGTGCTTTTAGTGCTTTTAGTGCTTTTTTTTTGTGTGTGTTTGCAAACTCCACCACCACACCATCCTTCCTGGTGATGTCCACCCGAGGCAGGCCTCATACACATCCTCACAGCTTCCATATATCTCGGTGGTGCTGCATATTTCACATCACAGAGAGTCAGTGCTTTGTCATGCAAGTGCTGAAACCTTCTCCCCAGGCGTGACATCCAGAGCTGCATCACAAGATGAGTTGGCAGCTCTAGGGAGAAGGCCCTCTGCCCCATGTCCTAGACAGCAAGCTGCCTCTACACCTAGTGTGCAGGGGTTTTTTTTGGACCCAGGACTGGAGCAATGAGAGTGATGTGCCTGGCAGAGGTGTCCAAGCAAGTGTTTCACCTACATGTTGCTTCTGTCATTCAAAATAGGGTAATGAACTTTTGTGGAGTGAATGAACCTTTGTGAACACAGTGTAATATACATATAATAAGTAAGCACTTTAATATAGTCTTATGCTTAATATATGCTTATATTAAGTAAGCATACTATATGTGCTTATAATAAATAAGCACATCAGCTTATTTATCTGCCTATTCCTAACTGCAAGGAGCTCTACCATTCCCCTGCTCGAGGTCTCTGTGCAAGTCAGTGTCAGTGGTGCATCAGCACTTGTTGAGCAGAGAAAGTGTTTCTGCTTGAGGTTTTTGCTTAAGGTGAGGGGAAGCAGGTGTCTGCATTTCTTGTGTTCAGTGTAAAACCAACCAACTGGTGGTATCGGCGCTAGTTTCAAAAGGTGATTTCTGAGCAAAGGGTGAATGGAAAAAATAAATATGTATTTATAATGATACACATCAACACATGACTTCCTGTTAACTAAACAAGCAACCTCTCCTCTGCTTTGGGGCTTGATAACTACATTTATTTATTCAGTGCATTTTTGCTCTCTAATTTGTTAGCAGTTTGCTTTCAGAATATTTTTCAAAAATAATGGTGGTATTCCTTCTGCCCCTTCACACTTGACCAATGATCTTCAGTATTTTCTGTTCTCACTCCAGACAGGGAATAAAGCCCTGAGCACAAGAAACCTGAAGGGATGCTAGGATATCTTTCTATGGTCCTGGTAAGCTGGAGCAGTGTTTCAACTCCAAACATACCAGGACAGGGACCCTTCCTAGCCTTCCCCACTAAAATTTAACTGACCCAGACTTTGATCAGAAACAGTGATGAGTCATCTTCAGTAAAATTGTTTTTCTTGCCCACCTCCAGTTCCCTCTTAAAATAAGTTTGCATTGAGCAGAAAGGATGGAAAACTGGAGTGGTCAGCATCTCTTCTTGTGTATTAGCTCCCAGCTAAAAGGGTCCCGCCATATGTTAAAGATTTGGCAATTTACAAGCAGGGAAGAAGCTGAACTAGTGACTAGATCAGGGACCAGAAACCTTTCCATGGTTTTCAGAACTATTTTTTTAACCAGAGCAGAGATGACATCTGCTAATGAGCAAGATCTTGCCTTAGCAAGAGAGTGCAGCTCCTGCTGCATAGGAACTGAGAGTCTCTCTTGAAATGTCCCCCTAGACTTGCTACAAGACACTAAAACACAAGACACTAAAAAACATACCAACATGTTTCTGCTCTGGGGATTAGAGCTAGAGGAAGAGAATCACTACTACTGACTTTATGCACAGGCACCTTCCATGTTAGGGAAGTTACTGGTCTAAACAAAGAGCTTCAGAAAGCCTACAGCAGGATTTGGACTTGAGAGCCCTGACAGAGAGTGACATAAATATAGTTCATCTCCTTGTTCATCTGTTTTTTCTTTTTTATTTTTGTGGAGAGCAAATAACCTCTCAACATTTAAGGAAAAGAGCATGTTTTGAACATGGAAGAATGAATTACAGGCAGGACCAGAGAAAGGATCTAGTTAAATGTTTTATGAGACTTGGCATGCTAAACCTTTGAGAAAATCATTTTGCACAAATCTAATTTATGGGGAAGACCAGGCTGGCCATATAGACATTTCGTTACTTCCTTCAGAGCAGAAAATGTTTTGTAAAATTTTCTGCATTCTTTCGGCTATGAAAATTAGGAGCCAGCACAAGAATAAAGCTGAAGTTACCTTAATTTATCGGATGAAACACAAACAGTTGTGATCTCTAAAAAGCAGTTTTCCCAGGGTGTTTTTCCTTTTTTTTTCCCCTCTTTTTTGATGTCCTGTGTAACAAATGTCCTCTTTGCATTTTTAAAAGAAAAAACTAGTGATAAAGTGTGATGTGTTGGTCAGATCTAGGAGATTTGTCACAAGGTGCTACTAGTGCAAAGGGGCTGAAAAGGGGACAGCTGTTTCATTAGTAAGAGCGTCCTCTTAGACTCTGCTAAGTAGGACAGGGATTCTCAAGGATTGCAGGCTCTTCTAACTTTGGTCAAACATTACAAGCTAGATCCTTAAGGAGGATAGCTCTTGAGATGAATGCAGCTGCCAAAATATGGATTGATTGAGTGTGTGTCATACCCAGGCATTTCCCCAAGGAGCCGGACAGCTCATGTGTGGACCTTCCAGAAGTGCTTCTCCTTTTCCTGAAGTATACCATTCCCACCACTCTCAACACAAGTACTCTCCAAGTGCTGGGCTAGAGAGTCTGCTCTGTTCTCACAACTCATCTCCCCTTTTCATGTTTTTGCATATACTGGTTTCACAAAGTCTTAGCATGCTGAAAACCAGTAAAGTTAATAAGGAAAGTAAATCAAGCAGATAAAAAATGAAGAACTACCCTAGTGTGAGGTAAACAAAAGCCCTGTTTCTCAGCCGTGCCCCGCTGGAGGCAGAAGTGGAGCAGAACATTCCCCGGCTGCCTCCTTGGCACCCTGCCCAGCCAAAGCCACTGCCCTTTCCTTGGCTGTCCTTCAGCCCTGCAGCAGGGGTGGATGCCAGGGCAGGAGCAGAGCCTGGGTGGCAGAGGGTGCAGAGGATGGTGTGGGTTGAGTGAAGCATGTGCATCCTGAGTGTGACCCTGGCTGTGACGATGTACAACCGCACGTCTGCTGAGCACAGCTGTCAGTCAGAGGGTCCTTGCAGTCACCTTGCTGCTGGCAGATCTCTGTGCCAGTGCCAGTGCACCTGGAAAAGCAGGATCAGGCCAAGAGTTATTCCCCACTGGTCCTCCATGCACAGCTTTGCAATGCAGGTTCAGCACTGCTCCTTGACATGGCTCAGAAACCCACGGCCATGTCCAGGTGCCGAAGTGGGGCCAGGCACTCCCCATCAGACCCTGGGAGCTGGGGCCATCTCATCTTCAGCTTTGGTGCTGCCCCATGCTGCCAAGTAACTTCCAGGGGTCCCAGAGGAGGGGTAGAAGCCTGCCAACAATTTGGTGTTCCCTGAGCTCCTTGCAGCTGGATGGCTGCAGGGTGCAGCACAGAGCTGCCTCTGCGGTGGAGCAGGGCAGGGTCGTCACCTTCACTGCACAGCTGCATGATGTGAAGCCCAGTGGGATAGTGTGGTTTTGCCCACATTCACGTTAGTGGTACACAAGCTCACAGGTCCCCTTCTAACCACTAGACAATGTTTCCTGCCTTGTTATGCTATTGATATTATTTCAGAATTATTTAGCAGGCAGGGGGGGCCCACTGGGGAGTGCAGTGGGGGGTGGCGACCAATGAGTGCTGAGCATCTTTCAGAACTGATGCCCCTTTGCATCTCAACACTTTGCACTTCAACTCCCGCAACTCCAGAGACGTTTCTAACTCCTCCCTCAACCACACCCCGATCAAAGAAGGCAGGGGGTACATAGGGGTGAATGGGGAGAGGGGACACAGACCAGTCCACATTTCTGTACATCAGATCAGAGGGCTGCACAGACAGAGCCTGCGAGACAACCTCCCAGTAATCCCATCACTTGAGAGAGACCCTGGCAGTCATGGACAGGTAAAATGAGTGCCTCTAGTTTCTTGGTCATGTAAGAAATGAGGGTCTTTCTGTTAGAATTAACTTGCTCTCCGTTTGCTGCTCACCATCCCTTTCCCTGTCTGACTCATTGATCTAACTCCCTGCTCCATCCTGCTCTTACATCTCACATCTCTGTGTCTCTGTTGTCCTTTCTCTTTGACTCTGCCACCCGTACTCTTTTCCCTTTCTGTCATTTCTTTCTTGTGGCTATTCTCTGTCCCTTTCATTGTTTTTCTTTTCTAGAAACAAAGAATGATAAGAAGGATGGGCAGTCAGATGCTATCTGCTGCTTAAACACCTCAATCCTCTACTTGCACTGCAATTACTCTGTGAGCTAATTATCAATAATATCTCTCCACAATTGATACTATTCACACACTCCCGAATATTAATTCTGATTTCATAGTATTTATTTGAGGAGAAGATCTCTGTTCAGTCTGTTTCTTCAGTGCCCAGGTATAATTACAGCTCCTTGTGTCCTTGCTGCTTTCCCCTGAGCTATGCTAAAGCCATAGGAGTTGCATGTGTATCCAGCAGTTTATACCTAACTGCACGTCTTCTCAGTTGCTCCCCACAACATCTGTTCATTCATTATTCTTCTTGTACCAGCCATATTCTGAAATCCTCCCTGGACAAAAAACCCTGGGACACTGAACTCCAGAGGAAAGGGAGAAAAAGAACTGAATTAATGAACATTAATTCATTCATTAATTCAAAAAGTTGAACAAATCTATTTTGTGATTCAAAATTGTCTTCGCTTTGTTCTGACACTGAGAAAAAACCTAAGTGATCATAATTTTATTTTTATGTGGTTTAGGGTCATTTCTTGTTCTTCACCCTTATTTGCATCCACATGCTGCTTTGCAGGGGCAAAACCACTGAACAGAGAAAAATGGGATGCAGTGAGAAAAGGGACAATTAGAAGAATCAGAAACATTTTGAAAGCAAGTGGTTTTGCCTAAAACTTTGCAGGAAAAAAAAAAAGAGAGAGAAAAGGGAAAATCTGGTTTCACCTAATGTTTTTAATGTGATGAAAAGCATTTTTCCTTGTGGGTTTTAATGAAACATCGATATAATTGTAATTGTTTTTCACCTGGCTTATATATTTCTTCAGCAAGCAATTACATTGTGCGCAGGGCCTCTGTTCTGTTTTCTGCAGTCATGGAACACACCAGGTAAGAGCTTTGCAGGACCTATCACACCTGCTCATCTCCTGTGCAATTGTCTGGGCTATCCTTTCTGGACAACTTGAGGATCTGTCACCACAGAATGAGTGTCCCCTCTCCAATGTCTCTGTTATGGGTGACAGTCTTCTCCACATCCCTGCGATAACACACATCTAAGAGGCAGAATCCTGAAGTGAACCACTGATGGACAATTCTGTAAGGAGACCAATGTGTGTGTGTGTGTGTGTGTTTTAGGGAACATACACGCATGTTCATTCATAAGTATTTGTATGAAGGCAGGGAAATGGGGTGAATCTAAGGTGTTAGGAAGTGGATTGGCTCCAAATGTGAGAAAGATGATGAAAAACGTACAGTGGGAAACCCACACCCAATATGAACTGCCAGAGAAAGGGGTGTTGAAATGCAGTGTCTGTGCTCTACTCCTGACAAAACCTGCAATCTCAGCAGAGCAGGACTGTGGCACTGCTTATTGGACAGACCTCCAAGAACTGCCTCAGACTGTTGTTGGACTGAATGAAATGCTTCATAGGGATTCTTTGCCCTCTTGAGTGTGTGCAGGGCTCTGCAGAGCCTTGTCTTCTCTTTGAACTTCCTCTGAAGAGGAGAGATGCTTCCATGTGATCCGCTTCTCCGGGAGCCTGTCTGTATAAAGAGTGGCATGATGGAGTATGTGAGTGCTTGCTCTTTCTGTGTGAGCAGGACAGGTATTTTTGCACTGCAGTCTGAGGGTGACATGGAAGGAAAGAGGATGTGTGCAGGTCTCTTGGCTATCTGTGGGACAATCAGAGTAGCAAGGGTACTTGAGGGATGAATGTGTCTCTGATGTGGGGTGAGGTGCAACAGGGAGTGTTACAGGAGACCAAAGCACCTGCACTAGGTAACAAAAGGCAATAGGATGTGCACGACTATATGAATGAGCACCTGTCATGCAGTGGCCATGTGTGAGGGTGCACAAAGGACAGAAGCTCCTGGAGAAGCAGAGAGGATGCCTCTTATCTGGAGATTAAAGTGCTCTGCAATGCTCAGATTTTACAGTGACATTGGCAAACAGATGAAGAGTGTATATATGTGGTTGGACTCTCAGATTTAAATCAGTTTTAAATTCCTAACAAAGCCAATTTCCCCTTTTTTACGCCGCACCGGAGACTTTCAGAAAACCCAGCTGGGTATCTCTTAAGCTTACCCCATCCCTCTGCTGAACATCAGCATATCAGAGGGAAAAGGTGACAAAGGACATGATTATTTTTAACCTGTTCATTCCTGTTTTGCATTGCTGCGGGGGAGTTGAGTATCTCACCTCAATGAACACAGCTGCCTATGTGACTTTAGTTGGCAGTGAGGTTGTTAGATACGGCTTATGACAACCTTACCCTCCCTGTGCTCCTGCTGCCTCTCCCCAACAAGATCCCTGGGCACAGGAGCAGGCCCACACCAGTCTCAGTGTTTGTCTAATGTGGAAATGGTACTTGTGTCTGGAGAAGTGTCAGCATGCCTACTAATTATGTATTCCATCAGCCAGTGTATGGCATCTTACCCAAGCCCCTAGCCCTGCACACTTTCAACCATACTTTTCTCTCGGGAAATGCTTGGAAGACATTCCATCCGGTCTTCTCTGAAGAGGTTCTAATTGGATCCAACCCCTGCCTCAGTGTCTTTTCAGGGTTTCATACAGCCAAAAATAGTATTTCTTGATGACTGAACTCCAGACCCTCTCACCGTCACAGATCTTCTCAGACACCTTCATCCTTCTCCCTCATTGGTGTCCATATTCTGGATATTTTCAGATATTTTCACACTCTACCCAGCCATAGTTGCTGTTTGACTAATCACTACTAATTCACTTACTGTTTCCACTCACAAGGTCACCTGCTTCATCCCCACAGTCACGTCTGCATCCTTTCCCTAACACATTTCATGCAAATTACTGAGAGGCCTGGACATGAGAAGGATATTTTTGGTGCTGAACTCTCAACAAAGACGTGGTGAACTGCTGGCTCCAAGGTGGGGCTAATGTAAATTCTTTCTGGTCTTTTCCTGCAGCCTCCTGATGAAAAGGAAACTCTTCCTCTACAACTTCAAGAACCTGCGCTGGGCCAAGGGCCGGCGTGAAACCTACCTCTGCTATGTTGTAAAGCGCCGTGACAGTGCTACCTCGTGCTCCCTGGACTTTGGATACCTGCGCAACCAGGTATGGGGAACATCTTGTCATCCTCTCCTTACATCCATACTGAGGTGCATGCAGCTCCAGTTTGCCTGGAGCAGCAGGGAAAGGAGGGCTGTGATAGCAACACAAGCACTGGCTCACATCCATGAGCATGGATGCTGTGCTGGTACCTACTGCAGCCTTCAGGTAAACCTGAAGGTTTGCCTGAACTTTATGCTACCACCTAAGTGTGTTACCAGCAAGACATCCATACTCCCTGCTGCTTTACCAGCCTACCTACTTTTCTGCTTAACTCTCACTCATTCCTCTTGCACATACCTTCACATCCGTGTGCTCCTGTGCTTCTCTAGCCAATATTCCACTTGTGTACCACTGTGCCTTCTCCCGCTCTGTGCTGACCTGAGAACACACCCCACACCTTGTTTCTCCTCCCCTTGTGCCCTATCCAGCTCACACCTCCCTTCTCACCCCTCTAACACCCTGCTCCCTCCCTGCCACCTCACGCCTTGCCCCTCTCCCTCTTTCCCAAAGATGGGCTGTCACGTGGAGGTGCTCTTCCTGCGCTACATTGCAGCCTGGGACCTGGACCCAGACCGCTGCTACCGCATCACCTGGTTCACCTCCTGGAGCCCCTGTTACGACTGCGCCCAGCACGTGGCCAACTTCCTGCGCTCCTACCCCAACCTGACCCTCCGCATCTTCACGGCTCGCCTTTACTTCTGTGAGGACCGCAAGGCAGAGCCTGAGGGGCTGCGACGCCTGCACAGGGCAGGGGCCCAAATTGCCATCATGACCTTCAAAGGTGAGATGTGCAGGCAAGACAGAGATGATAGAGATCTGTGGGGGGTTAGGGAGACCCAGGAGGGTGGGAGAAGGTAGGACAAGGAGCCAGAGAAGATGAGGCAGGGTGTGATGATTTATTGATGTTGGGAGCGGTCAGTGTCCTCTTGAGCACCTTGTAACTCCTGTGCGCCTTGCACAGATTACTTCTACTGCTGGAACACATTTGTGGAGAACAGGGAACAGGCATTCAAAGGCTGGGAAGGGCTGCATGAAAACTCTGTCCATCTCTCCAGGAAACTTCGACGGATCCTCCTGGTGAGTGCCAATTTTCCTTCTTCTTCTGATGCCTCTTTCCTCAGCTTATTCCTCTCTTCCTCGCTACAGTTCCTCTCAGCACATACTGCCCATCCCTGCCATCTGACATTTCATTCATTCATGTGTCTTTGCCTCCCACATCCCTCATGCCTCTCTCCCTGACTTTCTCTCTCCTTTCTCATTCTCTTCCCCTTCTGCCACCTCTCATCCCACCTCCTGCCATTCCTATTCCATCTTCATAGGTTCTTGCTCACTTGTCAACTGACCTATCATTTCTATTTTGTCCTGCAGCCACTATATGAAGTAGATGATTTACGAGATGCCTTTAAAACTCTGGGACTTTGAAGTGAAAATCATCAGCAATCAGAAGACTTCTCAAACACTTGTTCTTTGGTTTCCAACTCTCTCTCTTACAACAGATCTCTCCCTTCTCCTCTCTTTACATCTCTCTTCCATCAAGCCCTGTGTCTAGAGATAAGACTATTCTTACTTTTTCATTTCCAAGGAGAAAAGCTGATTTTTTCAGGGCTGATCTTCTGAAGACACATTCCCCAGGATCACACCTTATCCACTGCTAGCTGGGAATATCCAGAACTGCAGTTCATGAGAGCAATTTGCCATCCCTCAGTCCCCTCAGAGCTAATTCAGGTGGTCCACTAAATGGAGTTCTGGGTTTAGCCGTGCCCAGGTGGGAGCAGACAGCCTGCAAAGCTATTTGTGTGACTGTGTTCTCACTGGCTCTGCTCTGATCTGCACATTTCAGATGGGCTTCAGGGAGCATGTCACTTGGTTCTCAGAGCTGCACTACACTGAGCTGCTCTGTGTCCTCCCCTATGAAATGGCTTATTTGTCCTTCTGGATATGGGTAACCAGTTGAAAACCATCACAATTGAAGTTGTATAGCCTGTGTGCTAACAGCAAAGTTGGCCAGTTACTGGAAAGCTCGACTGAGAGTATTGAAGTGAGTCCTGGACAGCCCAGGTAGTTCAGCTTGAAAACCTCACTGGAAGCCAGCAGGTCTTCACATGAGAGTGAGTGAGAGCACCACAGCTCTCCCTGTGTGGAGTACTTTTCATCCACTGAGCATTTCCTCCTAGATGTGCAATATGCTCCCTCCCTAGCCAACTCTCCTCTGCTGGAAGCACATTTACAGTCCCCACAGTCTTCTGTTTTTTCACCTTTCACTGCCCATGATATGACCAACTGTGTCTAGTTGGTGACTATACTGAGATCTGACCAGCAAAAGCATAAGCAAAGTTTTATAGGCTGTAAGTAGACATCTTCTGTAAGGGGCAAAAATCAAACCATCCTCGTTCCTGGCAATCACTGTATTTCCACTAGGGGACCCCATTAGCACCTGATCTGGTGGACAGAGTCTTTACAAGCTGAAGCTCACCACCATGTTCCCACCACTTAAACTACAGATGGATTGTCCTTTGCAGTCTAATGTCTTGAGGCTTTGCCAAGGCCAAGTGTGTCCCACATTCTGGGTGTGCTCTGTCATTTTCTTCATGATGGTAGCAAGTTCTCTGCTTCATCCTGTTCCTCTTCCTGGATAAGGCTGGAGGCTCCCGAATTGCTCCTCAAAACACTTCTTCTGATGATAGACCAGCTGCAGGGGGACACCAGAGAGCTCTGCTCCCACAGTGCCTTCTCCTGCTAGGAGACATCACAACTGGTGCATCACAAGCTTCCTACAACTCCAGGCTCCTGAGACACCCTAAACTTGAGGAATTTCAACCAGGAATAGCAATGAGAGTTCTTTGCAAAGCATTAATTTGCAAGCATGGTGCTGTATATTTGTTTCATATGGTGGATATTATTTATATAAATAAATGTCTTACAAATGACCATCTAATTTTGTCATTATTTTGGTACTATGTAGGTGAGGGAAGTAAAAGTTGACACAAAGGACTAACGTCATCTATTCTTTCTGATGTCTAGAGAGAAAATCTGGTACTATTCTTTTAAACTGTCTTTATCGTTTCATGTGTAATGTTGAAGTTGCTGACAATGTCAGCTGGCAGATCAAGGTAGATAAAGTGTTCAGGTACTTTGGAATACTACCAAAAATCTGTGATGTAAAGGCAAAAGTTATTTGATTGAGATGCTTTCTTCATTGACAGCAAGTCTATCATCCCCAGTCATGGCTCGCAATTGACCCCAGCAGACACAGAAGTGCTGACCCAGCATACTTCACAAAACAAGAAGAGAAGCAGAGATGTAAAAAGGATCTCTTTCAGCTTTTGATATTTGCCTGTACAACATCACTGTCCTTCTTGGTTAAACTGTTGGGAAAAAAGTGCATTTTCTCAAAAAGCAATTTAGAAAACCCATCAATTGGCTTTTGCCTAAAGGCTGACAAACACTGAGTTGAAGATACTTGTTGAAACATGACAATTGGTGATATTGTACAGTAGGAGAATAAATGCAATGAAAAAATGCAAAGAAACATGAACTGCATTCAGAATACATCCTAAGTTTAGATTCTTCTGAATCTAAAGCAGACTAAATTCAGAGTGAACTGTTCAGCTAATCCATGTGATTCAGCTATACGAATTTAGCTCTTCTGCTACAGAGATATTTTAATCACACTTTTTCTGTTCTTGAATACCAATTCATATTATTTGTTACAAGACATTCTTTAATTTGTCATTATAAATTAATTCAACCTCAAATGCTTTAGATGTCTATGCCAAGAATAACTCCCTGGGGGATGACAGTTATGTAGTAACATTACTTTTTCAACCTTATTTTACTTGCTTTGCAGACTAGGTATATACGGAACATTTCATTACTGCTTCTATACTCTTGAATACCATTTATCATTGCAGCCAATCTCTTATGGAGAGAGATGCACCTGGGCAAAAGGCAAAATCTCAGGGAGACTGTGGCAAATGCACCTCAGGCTCAAATTGCCCAAGCTGTGGGAACTGGGGGCTTGTGATTTCTGGGAGGATGTTTCCTCCCCAGACTGCGGGGAACAGCCAGAGGAAGGACGTGTGGTACTAGGCCCAGTTTTACTTGATTCAGCTTCCCACAGTTTGCAGCAATAAACAAGGCACAGGCACATCCGAATAGATGTACAGGATTAGTCTTTGATAACAGAGGAAACAGGATAAGTGGGTTGGGATGGCTATTGGTACAGTGTGCGAAACTGGGCATGGCTGCCATCTCTTGGTGTCTGGAGGTGTCTGGCTCCCTTTATGAGGGTGTTGGCTGGAGAGATGTTGTTCCTTGCTGCAAACAGCTCCCGAAGTCCAGCTCTCAACGACCTCCAGAACATGCCCATTGAAGAGCAGGATGCTGACATCATTCCCACAGCTGCACACAGCATTACTCCAGGTCAGTACACAGTGTCCTGGGAGTTTGCAATAATAAGAAACAGATTACCATGAGACAATGCAAAGACACACTCCAGACCCTTGCAAACACAAGCATATCTTCTCCCTGCTTGCTTTTTCTTTCTCTCCCACATGCTGGTACTTGGAATTCAGGACAGAAAGGGGTTTCAGGGTCAGGAAGTCCAGTCCCCTGCTACTTGTCCCCTCAGGTGGTTTTCAGCTTAGATGTATTCGTGTCCAACATTGTCCTGTAGTTCGAGTAGTTTTTTTCTCCTCTCCCTGGTGCTGACCCTGTAGTGTTCCGATGAGCAGAAATTTCATTATTTAATCACATATGTATTAAATATTCACAGCAATGAAAATCCGATTTGGTTCATAGAAAAAACGTTGGAGGGATTTGGCAGAGCAGAGACCACTTGTTCAGACAATGCCAGCAATGATGAGCAGAGCCTCTGAAAGGGAAGGAGAGAGTGGGTTGCTGCAAGAGCAGAGGTCAGAGCAGAAGGGGAGGCACCAAAGGGCGCCAAATATTTTGAAGGCTGCCTTTGGCTTTTAAATCTCTCATATATTTTTGTGATAGGCAGGTATCCCCTCAGGCTTCCCAACCCATATCAGATATAGATAAAACTCCACTGTTGTTGCTGGTGTTGTCATTGCTATTACTAAGCATCCCAGCTGAAGGACTTTCAAAGGCACTGGGCTAATATTGAGAGAGGCAATCTTCCTGCCAACAAGGGGCCTCTCTCCTCACATGGGTGAATGCACCCATCTCGAGATACTCTTTAGTTGTTTGCTAGAGCACCTCTTCTTATTATCAAAGTCCGGTACCAGATAAGGGAATAAAACTCGCAGCTTCTCAGTTTTTCTTGCTGTTTATTGAGGTTTATCACACTTCAGCATGCCACCCAAACCTGGGTTTAACANGCACCCACATTCCAGGGCAGGGAGGATGTTGATGTCTCCACACTATAATCTTGTTATTAATTCTACAAGTTGGCACAATGTTATTACCAGCCCAGCAGAACAGGAGATGAGAACAGACCAAATGTCTTCTGTGGTTACTTTTATGGGCTAACAGTGGGGTAGATCCACCTCTGGGCCCTTACATGCCAGTAGAGGCACAGCAGGATACAGCAGGGTGCAAATTCACTCTGGCAGATAAAACTGGTGTGAAAAACTTCACTGGGCTGATTTGGAACTGTCAAGGTTCAAAATGGACCACAGGAAGTTTGCCCTCCCTCCTTCTGTGGGAAAGGGTGCCCTGAGCATGAATGGTTAGTTATGGACCCTTCTGTACTCAACTACACGTTAATCAAGTGATTTGATTTCTCCCTGAGAAAACAGAGTAAACACTATAATGGCCAGAAAAAGGGCATGTGACATCAAGCATGATGTCCTGGACAAGAGGAAGAAAACTTTAGCTGTGCAATACATTGTTTGGCGTTATTTTATTTGGTTAACATAGGAGACACTCCCTATCTGGCTGTGCTCAATCTTAGATACACTCTCATACTGCAGAGACTGGAGCTGCTTCCTCAGCCTGCAGCTTTTCTGGATGTCTTGATTGTCTGCTGAACACCTGGAGATTTCGGCATGGCCAAAGGATGCTGTAAGCATTAATAAACTGGAAGAGATAGGGATAGTTACCTCCAGCCCCTGCCTTATTCTTCAAATCATCATTTGTGCTTGCATGTTACAGATCTCAGCATCACCACATTCCCCAGTGGGATCACACAGTGGGCCTCCTGCTTGGTGGGACTGGGAGTTATGAAACACAGAGCTCTCAGCATGATTCATTCAGATGTTCTGCATTATTTGCAGTGCAAATTGAAAACTGCTGCAAGACCCAACACACCTGTATCTTCTTTTTGCCTTCTGCCTGTACAGATAGATCAGAGCTTTCAATATCTCTTACCTCACCATTCCACTCAGTGTTTTCAGCTGGAAAAGCAGAGATTTTTATACTTTGTTCCCCCAGTTTGCAATGAACAGCTAGGTCTTGAGTGTGTGGAATTACAAGGGAGAGATGTGTACCTGGAAACTGAACAAGAAAAGCAAAGTTTCCACAGAGTTGACATTTTCCCCTTTTATTCTGTTCATTTTGCAGTCAAAAATGTAGGGAGAATAAAACCTTAAAATGAGGTATTATTACAGAATTGCATAAATACTGTAGTAGCATGAAGCATGAAGGCTGCATTCTCTGGTGGCAGCATGGAACTCATCCAGGCTGCAGCAGAAAAGATTGCTGGGGACTGGCTTTTCTGGTCTTTTATTGATGCACAAAACAGTCTTGAAAGCATGGTTGTGATGCTTGTTAGTTTTCAGTTTGCCAGCAATGGTGGAAGACCCTAACAAGAAGAAAGAAACATGAACATTAAAAATTAGATGCCAAAAGCTGAAGTTGTCTCTTCAACATGATATAGAATTTGAAAATACAGCATCTAGTCCAAGAGACCGCTCTGATCCTCCTTCACTGTGTTAGATAATCTCCCTTGGGATACAATTTTCCAGGCAACAAGGTAGCATCTCATAATTTCCTGTACCGTGTACATGACTCCTAGAAACGCAGACCACCTAGAAACAGAAGGATTTAAAAGGTAGCATATTTCATACCTGAATTGAGAGGAAGTGGAGCTAGATCCTGTGGAAAGGCAGATTTTTCAGAGGTTAGAAAGGCCCTCCAGAGGTCTCTAGTCCAACAGCATGTTTGCAGCATGGCTAACTCCAAAGTTGGGTCTGGCACTCGGAGGAAAGTTCTCTGTGTCTCCAGAGATGGAGGTCTGAAAGCCTCCCTGAGTTCCACTACAGCACTGCTGTCAGGGGAGACTTTTTCCTTCTATCCAGTTGGAATTTTTGTTGTTGCATTTTGTGCATGTTACCTCATATTAACCTTTGTGCATCTTTGAGGAAAGTTTGGCTGTGTCTTTACTTCTCTTATGTAGTGGAACACTGCAGTTAGATCTCACTTAGCCTTCTTTTCTTCAGGTATGGCAAATCCAGTTCCCTCAGCCTCTCCTTGTAGGGCAAGTGCTCCAGCCCCCTGCCCTTTGCAGTGGTACTCTAACAAACCCTCCCTCAGTGTCTTTCTTCTGCCACAGAGGCCAGGACTAAACACAACAGTCTGTTTTTCTCTGGAGTATGTGCCTGGAACTAACTCAACTCATTACACCTCTGCGTAATTAGTAAAACGGTGCTGGTTGTTCAAAAGGGCTGAACAGAGACCTTCCCATTCCTTCTGTGGAGGGTTGGTAGTCAGCAGAACTACTGATAATGTGCCGTATTCAGCTTCATTTTTGGGGTGGCTTGTGTTTATTAGAGACAGCAAAGCAGTTGAGTGAGTGCCTTACTTTCAGCACGAGTGTCTCAGCACAAGCTCCCTAGCCACCAGGACTCTGCAGTAACCAACAAGGCTGCCCAGGCCCCAGGGGGGGACAGGTAGCTGGCTCTTTAAAACCTTGAGCTGAAGGGCATATTCACCTTGTACTGCTGCACAGGGAACTGTGCTGAGTCAGCTGTAGTTTGTCAGTACTCACAAGCATTTAGCAGAGAGCTCTGTTCAGCTCCCTGGTAAGCATCACACTATGCATTTGATTGTGCGTAAGATGCTAAATTATTTAATCATCTCAGGCATTAGGAGACTCAGAAAGGCTGAAGGGGAAAATGTCTCCTAAACCATTACATTGTATTAATTACTTTGTTAGATCAGCTGATTGACTGGATATTGCCACTGAGTGTGCATCCTGTCACCTGAATGTCTTATTCAGACAAGAATTAGACAGGTTAGGTGGTGAGGTATTTAAAGTCCTATGTAAAGTTTGGGGTGGATAGAACTGAAAGGAAGTGTAAAGTGTACTTTTTCCTCGGTAAGAAAGTTTATAGGATCTTTGGGCACTTACGGCATCCTACAAAGAGAATAGCTTTGTGTGTGTGACTATAATTCCTGCCAGTATTATGCAGTTATGTGCATCCCTTCCTCCATCTCCTGCCATCCAGTCTGCATGGAGGGACCAGTTCAAGCAAGAACTGGCTTGCCCCACAAAGGGTGGATGAGCCAGGAAGTTAACTCCAGTCCTAGTCTTCTCTCCTGTTCAGTAGACCACCTTCTCTTTCTTATATAGTAGGATATTAGGCCGTACAAATAACTTCTGTAGTTGTATAGATTGCAAGAAATAGGGAATGCAGATCTGAGTCATATGATGCTCTTATGTGTAAACTCTGATCCTGAAAACAAATCCACCCATATAGGCTTTTGAACTTTTTCAGAACTTAACTAAAATCAGCGGTCCTATCCTGAGAAGCAAAAAGAGAGCACTTGAATCATGATTACACAGCAGATTACAAAGCTTTTGGGGTCAAACAGCTCCAGTAAACTGCAATCTAATGAACTGGTAGCTGATCCACATAAAGGATTGAAATAATGTACCCTTCCCTTAGTAAAAAAACCTGAGAGTACTGCTAAATCTCTTCTCTTCTCCTGGCCACAAAGGTACAATGTGGCAGCATAGTCCTTGGCAATCTCTTGCCTGCTTGGCCTCTACTTACGCACCATCAAGCCCATGCTTGTTTTTTCTACTATCATTTCTGCTAACACCATTGCCAGGGTCATCCAAACCTCCTTTTTCTAGGATTTTGCATTAATTTTTCAATCTCGGTGTTCTTCAGGTGTCTACTCACCAAAAAGATGTGACCAAGTTCTCTCCAGTTCAGAAAGATGTATGGAGCGAAGTTCTGGGGCCAATAATCATCTTCCCCACGTCGGTATGAAACAAAACTTTTCCAGCAGTAACTGTAATCTAGGGAGATATCCAGTCAGTCTTGATGAAAGGATGCCCAGTTCTTTCTGTGTTAACATGTCAGTGAGACACTTATTTCTCAGTAAGAATGCAGTAAAGGGCAAGAGAAAGATACTTGTGCAAGGGATTACACAAATAACTACACAAATTAGTTAGGGGAAAGGGGAACCAAAACTCTACAAATAGCAATATGTCTAAAAAAGAATTACCAGAGAGAGACATCAGTCACTATGGTAGCTTGGCTATAAAGCTGGAGCACATTCGCCAAGAGAGAAGGAATCAGCAAGTGGCAAGACTGAACAGGGAAGTGGCACGTGCAAGTCAGAGCTGGTCAGGGTTATCATTTGGCAGCCTTGTGCTTGATCACACAGTTTGGTAAGACAAGTCACTTCAATCACGAATCTGTTTGACTTATCTCAATGATCAGGAAAAACCTGGAGTGAACACTAACATTTAGCAGTTTCAGATGGATCTTAGTGTTGATAGGGTGGCCAGAACTTCTGTCAATGCTCTGGTGGTATAATCCCAGACAGATGTTCCCCAAGATAAGCAATGTCCTTTAAGATTACATTTGACCTGGTGGGTTTCATAGCTGCACACTCCAGTAGTAAGTGTCCAGACAGGTGTGTGAGGTTCATCTCTTCAAATGTACATTCCTTTCTGTGAGCTGCTTGTCTGGACTATCAAGGGAAACCAGTTACTTGCTGCAGTTGGCAAGCTGATCTGCATATATATCCTAGGAGGGACAGGTTCTATCTTACACCCAGGATTTTTCACTGCATATAAAGGAGGTGTGGCTCCATGTTCATATTTGGCAAGAGGAAATGACCACGCTGGTTCTGCTGCTGTATAGGATTGGGGAAGAAATAAGGCAGAAGAGAGTGACATTTTTGTACTCACTAGTCCCTCCCAATGCCAGTCATCACCTCTATTACAAACTGAGAGTGCACATAATCCCAGAACTTCCAATCCACACTGAGACACAGCCAAAGAGTAGTTGGGTTACCTATGAGATTCATGATACGTATAGGGACTCCGTTCATCACCAGGTTGCAGAGACCTTGCCGGTTACGGATATCGTGGTGCCTGAACAGCTTGGCTGCATATATTTCCAAGGTCACATTACGATGTGACCTCAGGAACTCCAGAATCCTCCTGGAGCAATTTCCACAGGGAGTAGTCGAAAGGAACCAGGTGATAGAGCAATGACCTGGTGGCGTGTTATTGAAACAATTTTCCAAGAAGTTGACTTCAGCATGTTGATCACGATTGTTTGAGCACCAATTCCTCCAGATGGAACCACGTCTCCACCTGATTTCATACAGCAGGTACACCACCTGAGGATGTTGGTCAGGCAAATAATTTCTTTTGAAATCTGTTGCCTGTATCATCCACCTGCAACAAAAGTACCAGCAGTACTGTGATGCCAGCTCTTCAATGATGTTTGGTCCCATTGTGCATTGCCTGCTCTCAGCATCAGCCAAGGCTCCCACTCTCAGACTTTCCCATCACAAATTAGCAGCTTGAAGAATGTTGCAATCTAATGATCTAAATCTGGAATTCGATGAAGACTCCAGAACACCCACAGCACCTCCTTGAGAACAGTGGGGTGGGTAAGCAGCCCCATCACCACTCAGAGATCAGCACCAGTCAAAGCAGTAAGACAGTGGGAAAGGAAGACTGGGGAAAGCAATGTGAAGAGGAAAACAAGGCACAATGCTGCCTGTGGAAATTGCCTTGGAGCTCAGGCAATACACAGTGATAGAGCTACATCTCTTACCCTTGGTTGTTCTCTCTGGGTGCAGGATCTATATAGAAAAGATTTGTGAGACATTGAGGACAGCAGATCAGAAAACAAACTTTCCTCTACATTTTCTCTCCAGGCCTCTTTCAGTCTATATACTCCCTGCCAAATCTCTTTTCTCTAAAAAGGCTTAATAAGTAATGCCTGCATAGCAGGATAGACACTCTGGAATGCAGGAGGTGTGGATTCCTACCTAGGAGTTGAAATTAAGGGTTGTTTAAACTATGCTGTACATTAACCCTTGCTCAGTTTAACACGTTAGGGTTTATTGTGTAAAAACTTGAGTTTAACTTCAGATTTCATCAGTCCAGCATCTGGTTTTCCCAGACTAATCAAAGAACAGAATCAAATCTCTTATCCCTTTAAATCTTCCACACCACTTCTACTAAGTGAGCAATACTTGAGCTATTTTCCTGTTGGTACCAATAATGTCAATCCAACAAAAATATTTTCACAACCAACAATCCCTTCTATACTTATTATGAAATTGTTTCAAAGGCTAAAAAAAAATCAGTGCAGAAAGGAGGATGATGTCTGACTAACAAATACCTATAGAGTGGCACTGCAGATCTGTTTGATTATACACATTTTTTTTTCTTGTGGTGGCAAGCAAGTCTGATCCCATTACTCATTCATCCCTTCCCAGAGGAGGGCTAGAGGAAAACAATTGTAGGTGATCAAGGCTACTTGTTTATTTTGCAAAAATCCATCCGCAGCAAACTTAAGGATCGAGGAACCATCATTTAATTTGATAAAATTAATAATTAAGAATTAAAGTCCCCTTTCAAATTTATGCTTGTATTTTATACATATAATAAAAAAATAAAATAATTAGTTTTATTTTACATATAATATATAGTAGAATAAAACAATTACTTAGCATTAGGATACTAAAGGCACTTTTCCCACAGCTTAGCTCTTTAAGATGAGAAATTATGAAATATACAGAGTGAAATTACATTTTAGCAGGAATAAAACAGTCAGCAGAGACATGATCAACTCTTTGCACAGCCATATTGCCCTGATTCTTTAAGAAGCATATTCTAGTTGTTTATTACAAAGAAAATAAAATAGGTGAATAGGTAAGCTAACTAATTTTTTCCATTTTTAATTGCCTTTGGGATCTCCTTCCACATTAAAAGTTCTTTTGGATTTTGAATTCTTCGTGCCACATCAACGTTAACAAAATTATATTAATATTTTGAAGATAGACCTAAGACTCACGATACGGTAATGAGTTCAAAGAGAAAATACAGAAATCCACAAGTGTCTCCTTTGTATTCTCATGTGCCAACACAACACATTTGTCTCTACTCAGTTCCTTAGACACAACTACAGTAAATATCAACATTTGAATACGGAGAAATAGGTCTGCATTTCACATAAATATACTTACCTCTGCCTCTGACAGCAGCCATGGATACTTCTGGGTTTGTGTGTCACCTCTTGGGCAGTGGATATGCCTTTATTAGTCTTACGTTTGTTTCAGTTTCTATTCCTGAATGCTGAATGTTGGGCGTCTCTAATGATACTCAGCTGAATATTTCCTTATTGTTACTTTTTCTTACGCTTATGTGCACTACCCCACTGGCTGAAAATGAAAGCAGGTTCCTGGCAGCAAAATGCTGCAAACAAGGGTGATCCCATTCAGAAATGTACCTGGTCTTGAATACAAAGTTCCCTTCCAGAAGCTGAGCTATTTTTTTGCAGTGCAGACAGAAATTACATCTATTACCTCTAGCTCTGGAACAGAAAAGTGAATCTTCTCTAGTTACCTCAATGCAACAAGACAGAAAAGCTACATAGCTGTAGAATAGCAGACAATTTTTCTAACACATAGATACTATCAGAAAGTTGAGTAGAACCCAATGGAGATAGGGAAACAGAAGACATCACGTGCAAAACCCTATGTGTCTGTGGAGCGATGGTGGTGTATTTCCATTTCCCTTTACAAGACTGTTCCTCTGGAGTTCCAAGGACTACCCATACACCCTTCAACTGAGGTCCTCATGTAAACAAGGAAGACCCTCAATGTGTGTGACCATTGTGCTGTGGTCAGTGACTGTGCAGACGCTCTCGGGAGAACTGTAAGCAAGCTGCCCAGCATCCAAGGGAACTTTAGCAGTGGACAGCTTGTTGTGAGGGAACACCAAGATATTTATGAAATGTCACAACTGAGAAGAGCTTGGTACTCACATGGACACCCTGAGAGCAAGACCTGAGCCAGCTGGGGAGTATTTGCAGAAGCTACTGGTCATGACAGATCAGTTTGCTCATGGAAAAAGAACAGCATTTTCCCAGTGCCCTGAGAAATCAGCTCAGCATTATGAACTGGATATCACCTTACTGTGATTGGTTCTGTAACTCTCACAAAATGCAGCAAAATAACATCTCCCGTTTAATCTGAAAAATGAGTGAAACAATACTAGTTTCTAGTGAGAAGATTTCCTCTGCCTGACACATCCAAAACTGGCTTGCAGAGGAAAGGGATTGCAAAATAGTTCTTTATGTGGCTTAGGTAGAATCAGCCTCTGTCACTTACAGTTTTCTCTGGTTTTGTGACACAATTATTTTGTGGCCTGATGGAAGCTGTACAAATGGATCCCTGGTGAGCCATCATCCAGTAATGCGCACTCCCTGAGGATAAAGCTATTGCCTTCCTCAATGCCAAGTCTGACTTGGGATTGTAAAGTGAGGGGAGTGATTTATTTGTATTCTCTGTGGCCAGCTCTCAGCATTCCATTGTCAAAAAGTATTAGGTTTCCTGCCAGGGCAGACCAAACAGAAGTGTACATGAGTGGTGGAGTTCAGAGGGAGCAGGGATTCAGGCACTGGCAGGATTCTCTGGGAAGGAGAAAGCTGGTCGTGAAAGGTTATCGGGGAGTGCAGGGCCAACACAGAGTGTGCCTTCAGGGCCTCTGGTGCTGCAAGGTCACCCCTCACTTCACAGCATAGAATTGTTCCCTAGTGGTTGCATTATTTCATATCTTAGGAAGAGTGAACTGGATCAACTCAGATAATCAGAGATTCTTGAAACAAAAAAGTGATTGACTAATGTGGTTTTGAGTTCAGGGACATGATTCTCCGTAAGACCAGGAATGCATTGCTACCATAGTACTCTCTGCATTGCCTTCTCCCTGCAACAGATATTTACAAATATGTAGGTGTAAAGTAGGTTTCAAGGTGATTGGTCTGATATGCAAGAAATGGCTTGATTAGCAGCAGTAGTTCCTGGTATAAAACCAGTAATGTGCCACAGAAAGCAGGGAGAGAAAAATGAGTCCAAGCAAAAGCAGGGAATTACAGTGCAACGTTTTCAGATGTCTCCAGGAAGCTGGATGTGCAAAAGGAAAAAAAAATTAAAAAAGGAAATGTTCTGTCATTCCTGCCAATCTAATGTGAGGAGAGGAATCCCTTCCAAATTCAGTAGTTATTTTAACCCTGATAAAATCAGAAAGACAAGGTTACTCCACAAGTGGATGTTCATACTTCTAGAAGAACTTGCAAATTCTGTTTATATTCAGTGTTCAGTGATTCAAAGGAAGATGATGGCCTCCAGGAGGACCATATATCCGACTGGGAAACCTGTTTCTTGGTCTTTATGAGCGAAAGGCAGTAATTCAGTATACCTTTAAATAGCTATGTGCCTGTAGCAAGGGTCATAAATATAAGTGGGACCTCATATTACTCAAAAAGCTGTGACAAAAATTTTTATTCTACTTCTCATACAGTCAGTTATGTCCCCTTACAGAAGCTGCTTAAGGTAATGTTAGGGATAAATGTGAAGGTGGCTTGTGATGCTGAACTATTGGTAACATCTGAATATATCTCACCTGCTCCAGCGAGATTTGTTTTTGAAATAACAACCATCTTCATAGGCATGCCTCATGAACCTAAATGCATTTTGGAGGAACATACTGAGCAAAGGGCACACAGAATGGTGGACATACACTCCCTCATGACTCCTCTAGCCTCCAGGTTCCTTAGACCTTCATGAGAATATTCCCTTTGGTGGTATTAGAGCCATGCTGTACATATATGACTAGACTAACCAGGGATAATAATCTAGAAGCCTCACAGTTTCTTCAGAACACTTTGAAGGATATAAACTAAGTGATAGAGAGGTGGACAGAGCAACAGGGAACTAGCTTCCTACAGATGTCTCCCAGGAAACATTGCAGTATAACAGTTCTGCAGTGTGAGATATTAGAGGTGGTGTCTACTGACCAACCACTCCCCTAGATTATCTTGTTGAGTCACCTGTGTCTTGAAAGAATAGGCACATAGTTTGCATTATTACTCATACGTCTTTTGGCTTATCGGACACTTGAAGCACAAGATGTACATCTGGTAAGAAATTTGGACTGAGCAGAGTCCTAGAAATGGAAACATGGAAGAAATAAGGGAAGACAGACAGGTTAGAGGGAACAAGGAGGAACACAGAAGAAGGAAAGCTAGATCAGACATCAAAGAAGACAAAATAGGACAAGATTTAAATCAGCCCAGATCTCAATTTGCAAATCTCAGAATTTTTTGGGTACTGAGCTTTCTATTCTCTGGCTGCATGATCTGTTGGAAAGAAGTGAGAATCACCCAGTGTAAGTTTGGAAGCAAAGAGGAAGGCAAAATTTAAATGCAACTCAAAGCCTGGGGCTTATGCCACACAGACTTAGGTCTCAGTCTCTGCTTACAGGCTGCCTGCTGGCCTTAATTTGAAATGGTAAATTCTGTGTTAGTTCAAGTGTTCTGCTGCTGGCACATTTGACAGTAAAAGGAAAATCCAGTGTATGTTTGTTTGAATTTAATGGCATTTTTTCTTAGTAGATACTGACATTTTTTATGGAAAGAAAAACCACACAAGTCTTTTAAGATTTACTCTGTGAACTTTAAATTTAACAAAGGCTAAAATGTGTCTCTATGCATGAATCTATATGTATCAATACACACTCATGAAGACATTTACTGATATTTATGTATGCATAAAAATGCAATAATGCATATAAAAACAAGTCTGTGGATACACAAACACACCTCCTTAGCAGGATATGAGTTTGCAAGTCTGGATGATAAGCACGTTTACCCTTGGCTCTTTTATCTTTCCCAGCCTTCCATTCCTCTGCAGGTTGCACAGCGTCATCATACTTTACTGAGACTCTTGTTCAGCTTCTGTATGTGGAAACTGAAACTTAAGAGATTAAGATAACTGAAGACACCCTGCTGCTGCTGCTGCTGGGTGAGGTTTATGAGTCTGACTCTGCACAACGAAGTGGAATGACAGCCAGCCACAGGGATGTGCAGGCAGAGCCCTGACCCAGGCAAAGTGGAAAACAAGTTGCTAGTAGGAACAACACACCCCGATATCCTTGCAATATAATTCTTTCACATTAACTGGTGAGGCTGTAGAAATCAGAGATCAAAGAAATCAAAGATATCTCATGAGGAGTCAGTGTGAAGAAAGAAAATCTTCAAGTGAAGATATCAGCATTTTGGAATATATTTTCTACTCTAAGCAGTCTTTCTACAGTCTTCTCACACTACTTTATGTCACAGAACTTCTGTATATTTATCTTTCAGATTTTGCCTCATTTCTATGTCTTCTTTTTTCAATGCACATGCTTTGTCAAAGCACAAAGCAGAACAATAAGTACTCCACACCTGGTGGGCATCAGTGTCCATACTCCCCTTGAGAGCCAGTTATCACACAACTGTCAGAGTTTAAAAGAGTGAAGGGGACAACCTAACCAGATGGACTTCACTTGAGAAAGGCAATGATTTATCCAATTCCTTTTCTATCGGTCATACCAGGGAGAGTGTTCAGGGCAGCTCCAGAAACTTTCAGTGCTGAGTTTTTCTTTTCCAAGCAGTCAGGGACTGCTCAATGTTCAACTCGCCCCAAAATTCACCTGGAAGTTGTAGCTCACATGGGAGGTAAAACCTCCATCAAAAGCAGAAAACATCCACCAGAATGGGCATTATAACTGTTGGGCACCATCAAGGATGGAGTTCATTTTTTTCATAGCAACACATATAGTGCTGTGGTTTATCCTTGTGACCAAAACAGTGTTGATAACCCATCAACATTTTAGCTACAACATTCAGCATTTGTTTCTATGTCCCCAGGTGAGCAGGCTGGAGGTGGGCAAGATGCTGAAAGGTAGCAAACAGGGACAAATGACTGCAGGGATCTCCCTTGTCATTTAAAGATATGCTTATCAAAACCTGTGGGGATCTTTTCTGAAGTTGCTGCTGCTTGGGGACTGGCTGGTCATCAGTCTGCTGGTGGCCTCTGCATCATCTGGGGTGTTTTTTCTTTTTATCCTCTTCACTTATTAAACCGCCTTTGCCTTGATGCATGAATTTTCTCACTTTTGCCTTTCCATTTCTCTCCCTCATCTCACGGGAGAGAGGAAAGCAAGCATCTGTGCAACACAGCTGCCTGACAGGGCTAACTCTCTCACCATTTCATGTCCACAGGTAGGTTAGAAATCTACCCTACTTGGGTCTCCACAGGTAAGCTCCTAAAGAGGTTTATAAGAAGTCTTCTCAAGGCTCCAAAGATAAAGGTTGCTCTGCCAGGATCTTCATTATTCAGGCCCTATATTACTAGGTAAATAGTCTCTCCATCACTTTCTCCTGTCACTGGCCTGGAGGAGGACTGTGAGATGGGAGCTTGTGCATTTAAGAAGCAGTAGGTACTTTATAATACTCCTCATAGCAGAGTCAGGACAACCTAGGAGACCAAGTCTTGATAATTTTGAACTTGAACAGTCATGGCATGTGGTACAGGTCCAGGGGCCACCTAGAAGAGCTGTGAGACAACCCTTCAAGGGAAAACATTTTGGGAATGAAGGCGAAGTGTTGAGACCCAGCTACCTTTTCCCAGTTTGAAGCTGTCTTACTTAGGCCAGTCAGTATTACAAGGAGGAGACACATCTGCAGCAGTGATAGTTATGGATTGTGCTCATTGGATCTGAGTAGATCTTAGGAGAAGTGACGGATTAGAAGGTGCATATGGGGCTAAGCAAAGTTTGTGAACAGCAGATGGCAAAAGTGGAAAATACATGAGATGGAAATCAAGATGTAGCAGGGACCAGTGAGAGTGGAAGGACAGACCTTACATCCAAAAATCCAGCTGAACTGTCGTGGTTCACTCGGATGAGTACACCCAATGGGGTCAACTGTAAATGTTCATCATATACAACTATGAAAGTGGCCTCAAAATCATCTCCAACTACCCAAATAGTCTTGGCCCAGGTGCTGTGGATTAGGCATTCTCTGATCAGGATAGTGTTACTGAAAGACCTCACAATAGGGTAGATCAATAATCCAGATGGTAGTTGGAAGCAGAGGGAGTTATGACACCGTATGTCAGCAGTCTGCCCTGTCATTATTTTCCAGTCTTGTTAGAAGTCATATATGACACTGACAGGGAAACCCTTCCAGACATCAGTACTTATGGTTAACACAGACTGCAAATTTAGAGGCTAACACAGTTACTGCTTGTCTTGTGAGACAGGCAGGGCTGCAGGGTGTGGGACTTTGCCAAAGCCCATTGCCCAGTCACCTTCATCACACACACATTCATCAGGGATACTTAAACTGAGATGCTCTGTTCTCCCATTATCATGGCTAACTTTCAAGGATGCCTCTGCTCTTGGTTTAACCAGACCATGGTAGCAACGGATGCAGCACAAACAAGGCAATGCCAATGCAAAGCACTGAACTTCTGCATCACATTGTTCACGAAAGAGTTTGACTCGATGATCCTTGTGGATGCCTTCCAACTCCGAATGTCGTCTGATATCTGTGCTATTTCTGGCGCTGCAGATTTGGATGAAAAGCTGAGCCAAGCTCCCAGTGTCACTTCAAGAAGATAAAGCTCTGGCTGCTCCCTGGGTCTTCCAGAGCTCTGGGATGCCACAAAGTAATCATTCAGATGCACAGGTGAGGTGGCACATACAGAGCATGCTGCATAGGAGCTCTGATCTGCAGAAGGAAAAAATACAGGTCAAAACAATGATGGAGCTCCAACCCCAGAAGCACCTGACAGATCTGCTAGCAACAGCTAGCAGCCCTTTGACCAGTCAGGAAATGACTGTGAGAAAAGCAGTCATCATGCTGTGGCAGGACATGGGCTTGAGCTGGAGGTGGGGAAGATGTGAACAGACCAGGCAGGCAGAATGGGGTGCTGGATGAGGCCTTACTCTACACATCATACATAACCTCTAATAAAAATTTCATCATAGTATTTATTATAGACAAGCAGAGCCTAGACAACTGAGCAGGTGTCCAGAGTCACTGTTTTCTGTGACTCTGGACCACCTCTGTGACTCTGTGACCCCTCCCAGTGTACCCAGAAAAGAAGAGCAGGCCAGGCCCAGGGCTAGTAGAACTAAGCATAATGAGCCTTGGCACAGACAGTGAACCAACAAGCTACAGAACTATCCCCAAAGTTGCTAGGAAGGTACACTGTGATAACATTTGATTGGCAGCCAGTGCCAACAACTAGTTACAAAGAGCTTCAGCGTTAGAGATCATGGTCCACTTCATAAATTGAGCTTAGCATTTTCACAGTGTTTCTCTTCCCCCCATAACAACCTGTGCGATTGGTCTCCTCTGCCTCTTTAAAACCACCTTGAAAGCATCAGCTCCTGAATATATAAGATGCTAACACCCATATCAAAACAAGAGAACACATCTACTAAAGTGGACATTATTAACTGAGGAGTGCTGCCATTTTGTGAGTCACAGGTTATCATTTCTTGGTTTCCATAAAACAGATTCTCTTTAGACCAGACTGGTCCAATACTCTGATTAGTTCTATTGACTGTGTTAAAAGATTAGCAGTACAAATGAGGGAAGAATCAGGTCCAAACATAGCTTTAAAGTTCAATGACTAAAACTGGTATAAGTCAATAAGTATTTATCCTAGTCTTGCAAAAATAATCTAGCATGGAAAACAGGGCATGGAGAGAGGTTCTATTCCCAAGAACTCAGTACTGACAGCAGGGCTTGTACCTTTGCATATGACAGAGGAACGAACAACTGGGCAGAGCAGCAAACAAAACTAGAGGTAAGATCGAGGGCTCCCAAACAGTCATTGTGAGCATTGAGGTAGTCTGATAGGATCATAGATAGTGGTCAGGATTGTCTGATGTCTTGTAAAAATGATTTCCTTCTGTCATTACTAGATACAGCATCTGGTCTATGTTTTCTGCCCCAATGGGGCATTTTTCGTGGTTTCAGGTTCACTCCTTTGCCTCTGTCTTTTACACCAGTGATCAGCCCTGGGACCCCAGGAGCCCTGTATTGAAAGACCATGACTGAGGGGATGATAAACTCAGCAACAACCTTGAACTTATTCAAGTGTGGCTGCTCCAGCTGGATGGCGCCTGATGGGACTTGTCCTGGGATACTGAAGGACCTATTTTTTAACGGTCCTGGGAGTCTTGAGAGGTTCTAGTCAACTAGAAGATGGCAGTGCTGTCCCAATTTTCAAAAAAGGTTAGAAGGAAGACCCTGGTAATTATAGGCCTGCTGGTCTTACTGGTAAAATCATGGAGAAGGTTATTCTGAGAGACAATTGTTGGGTCCCCAAAGGGTGGTCCTGGACTGCCTACTCTGAGGTAGCTGACATGCAGGATCCCCTTGGGCCAAATTAAGGCAAAACAATGCTAAACGATTAATTAGAAAGTTTTATTCATATAGGCAGAGCGATTTAAACTTCGCGATAGGTTGAGCAGCCTGTAACAGCAACAATTTAAACTTTTCTAAACATGTGGCAATAGTGATCTTTGAACAGCCTGCAATTGTAGGGAATTAAACTTTTAAGGAGAAGAAAAAAGGAAGGAGAGGTAGAGAAAAAAAGGATCTGGAACTCCAACGGGTTCCAAAGTTGTCTCTGGTCCAATTCCTCCGGATGCCCCTCTGTTGTGCTGTTTATAGCCTAGTCCTCCCACATGCACATTTTGTTACTCTCAAACTTTTCAGAAGGGGGTTGGGGAGTCTCATGGTTTCAGTTCCCCTCCCCCAAAAGAAACACAAGTGCAATGCTGTCTCAGACTTGGTTTTAGAGACAGTTACCCAAGATAATGAAGTTGGACCCAGAAAAGCACTATCCTGTCTCCTCAAGACCTCCTTTTCTAACTGCACCTTGTCTAGTTGGCAAGGCAACATCACTTTTCTGCCAAATGTTTAAGACATTAAGTCTTTCAGGTTTTCAGTCTCTCACAAGAAGGCGCTCGGCACAGGTTCACAAGGGGAAAGTCCTGCTTAACCAGCTTCATTTCGTTTCATGATAAGGTCACCCACCTAGCTGACCAAGGGAAGCCAGTATATTTGGTGGGTTTGGATTTTAGCAAAGATTTTATACTATTCTCACAGTATCCTTAGGGATAAAATGTCCAGCACACAGCTAAACAAGTCCATAGGGCATTGGATGAGCAATTGGCTGATGTCTCAAAGTTACAGTAAATGGGGTTACATCAGGCTGGTGACTGGCCACCACTGGGGTTCCTCAGGGCTCAGTTTTACAGCCAGTGATCTTCAATGTTTTTATAAATTATCTGTATGCAGGAATCAAATGCAGGAAGCAAAATTAAGTAATTTTGCCAATGATATTAAACTAGAAGGAGATGTGGGCTGGCTTGAGGGTAGAGAGGCCCTGCACAGAGATCTGGATAGACTGAAGAGCTGTGCAGTCACTAACAGTACAAAAACAACAAGAGTGAGTGCTGGATTCTCCACCTGGTACAGGATAATCCTGAAGCTGACTTTCTGGTGACCAGTGATAGGCCTGGACTAAATGGAATGAAGTGGATGTTCAGCTTGGACATTAGGTCAATGTTCTTCATTGAGAAGGTGGTTGGTCACAGGAACAGGATCCACAGGGAAACAGTCACCACATCAGGCTTGTCCGAGTTCAAGATCCATCTGAACGATGCTTTTAGTTATACTGTTTAGTTTCAGGTAGTCCTGCAAGGAGCAGGCATTGGACTTGATGATCCTTTTGGGTCCCTTTATTTTGAGATATTCTGTGATTCTTTGATTCTAGTAATAAATGTCCTGAAATGAAAATAGAAGTATGATATTTAGATCCTCTAATTGCACTTTGGACCTGCTGTGATTTGAAACAGACATAGCAGAGGTAGTCTATTAGTTGTAATAGCCCAGTTTGTTCCTTTTCTACAGATGCCATATAAAATAGATTTCCCAAACAATCAATGATCCACTTAACCACAGATTTCTTTCATTCTGTTTCTCTAAATAGCATTTGTCAGAAAACTCCAATACAGTGAAATCAAAATGCTGCAGCACTTATATTAGTTTTGCTAGATTTTTTTGTATACTGGTTTATTTTTGTATGTCCTTCCAGGCCAAGTATGTGGACTGTTCATTCAAGTAGAGTCTCTTGTCTCCAGGGGCATAAACTTTCAGCACTGTTGTTGAACACACTCTCTTCTCTCTCCTACCTTTCAGGTCTGGCACAAAACAAAAGTTGAATTTTCCCAGGGGACTTTCCTGGACAGAGTTCCAGGGGACTCTGTTTTGAACAACTTTTCTCATGTCACAGAAACAGTATCCTTCCGACCAGTCACAGAATTTGTCAAATTGAATCTGGAAGGGACTTCAGCCACGTATTATGGAGGGGCTCAGTGACTGGGAGGATGTCAAACCACTGCAGATATGGACAGAAAGGGGCTGAGTAGCATCATTCAGTGAATTGAAACCCATGCTCAGATTCAGGTTAGAAAGGAATCTGGTGGAGGGTTTCAGGGATGAGACTGGAGTTCCAGGTAAGAATCAAGGGATTTCCCACTCTGGAGAAAAACTGCACTCTTATCCTTCACTTCATAATATGACGTGGAAAAAATCCACAGTGCTTCTCTTCCAATGGGACAGAGTAGTTCTGATGATTTTACTATATTACGTTTTCCAAGAAGCCTGCTGCAGCAGTCTTTAAACTTCAACTAGATGTGAACAACTTATTTCCTACTCTTTTATCATAGGGGCCAGGACTGGTTTGTCACTATGTGGGTATAACCAAGAACTGTATGTTCTATACCCTCTGTCATTCCTGATGGGCTGCTAATAATAAATCATTGGTAACAGCTGCCCAGAGCACACTTCGCACCCCAGGCCACGATAGATAAGGAAATAGATCAGGGGAGATATTAACATCTCCACACCCAGCTGAAGGGGTCCTCCCTGCTAATGGGCCCAGCTGCACTGACACAATAGGTGGTTACAATGGCCCCAAAGAATCCAAAAATATCCCAGGATTCACAGAGTTAAACCACCCATTGTGGAACTCCGTTGCCTTGAGCGAGATACTGGGCATTCCCGCCTGAACCTGGGGATATATAACCTTTGGGGTTTGGGACTGGGGCACCACTTCATTGGATCCAGAGGGGGAACAGAACTCCAGCAGGACTGTGACTGCCACTCTCAAGGATACTGCTACCATTTCTTCAACAGAACTGCTGCCTTCAACAGGACCATCATCCCAACTACCAGGTTTTTCCTTTCCTTCTGCTTTGCACCCAGTGGCACCACACAGTGCTCAGTGCAGGAGCTCATCAGCACCATGCTGTTCCCATCCCAGAGGGCTGGGTTGTACTTTGTCCTTGTAGGTCAAAGCCAGTTTTTCACTTGTGTCATTGTATGTATTGTAATCTTTTTAGTTAAATTCTGGCTCTGACTTGTGGTCTTTCTAAATTGGGTTCATTTCTCCCACCAGTTTACTTTTAAACCAGCACATCTTTACAGCTCAGTTATCCTAGAATGCAAATCATTTCATGTGGTTCCCTCTATCCCTCATTGTCTACTAACCTCTAAGATGTTTCTGAGCTTTAAACGGTTCTCATCTATCTCTGACTGAAAGTTCGGAGTCCAGGAATCATCATCAGCAGCACCTTTGATAAATATTTTCCAACATTCCTTATAGTCTGGAGAAATAGAAACAAGAGGATTAACCCGAATTTATTCAGATACCAGAGAAGCTCATGGAACAAGACTTTTTAACCTCTTTCTTGTGTTCATGGCACAGAGATAGCTTGGCCATGGACAAGTCAGCTGATGGATGCTGTCCACTTCATATCTGGAACCAATGCCATTCTCTCTGGGCATTATTTTTCTGCTCCCTTAACTGCAGAGAAGCCCTTCAGCCAGCCTTATCTCAGCAACTGCATTTAGTCCCCCAGGACAAGGGGGAAGCACCTTATCTCCCATTCCCTCAGGAGTGACATAAAGACGGTGTCTTTAAACAAAGGAGAATTTTCACACTGGTCTGGTTCTTAAGAATCATGTCCCTCTTCTCCTGAAGTATTTTAACATATTTTTTTGGATGCAACACCCAGTCACTGAATGGTGATGGATGTGCCCTCAAAGAAGCTGGGCAGGACACTGAGCATAGAAGCAAGCCCATAACAAATTCACCCACGCAGAAAGTTCACCAGTTCACCCCTTCCCAGTCCCACAGAGCACGGGAAACCTTGCCTTTATTGTCCATGACACCAAGTTTCACGCAGTGGCTAAGGTTCTTCAGGCCTCTGCGGTTTTCTTCACGATCTATGCGGTAAAGCCGTGCTACAAATATGTCTATGCTCACATTTGAGTTCCCACTTAAGAATTTCTCTATTTCATTGCAGCACTTCCCACAGGGGCTCCAGGACAGGTACCAGGTCATGGAACAGTGCCTGGAACTTCTCATCTGAAAGACTTTCTTCAGAAAGTAGACTTCAGCATGGTAACGATCTTCAGGATAATTTTTGACCCAGTGTATCCAAGGCGTACCGTTCTCACCCCAACGCAGTTTGCATAGTAGGTATGTCTCCTGTGGAGACCAATGGAGATCGAACTGTTTTGTTAACACCCCCCTCCACATGTACATTCTGAAACAGAAGAGAAACTTCAGTAAATCACTGGTTACAACTTGGTTTTCAGTAGTATTCCAGTACATGAAAAAGGGGAAGGTTGCAGGAAATGAGAGAAAATTGAGAAGGGCAAAACACAAGAAAGCAGTGCAGGGAAAATGTAGGTGTGGGCGCTGCAGCAGGGTAAAGGAGCCAAAATTTGAACCACTAATCCTCCCTTTGTCTGCAACTTCATGCAGAACTTTTACTGTCTCACCCCTCCCTATGGCTGTACTCTTCCTCATCAGCACACTTCTAAAAGCTTTCTATATTTTTTTATGTGTCGGACATTTTTACAGGACTCCTATGTAGCCCTTTTCAACATAGGGAGCCATTGCAAATTTTGTCAAAACTAATAACCTATGAAGCTGAGTATATCTCCTTATTGGATTCTTTGGCTGTTTGTATTTTCATAAGGATTAGGACAGTCAGCACAATTCTACATGGGAGAATCAAAAAGAGGTGCTCTATACAAAAAGATACAGCTCTCAGGAATAATATTTTCTGACAGATAGTCCATCTCTTAGATCCAAACCTTTTCAGTTCACAAAGGACCTCTAAATATTGTCAATTAATTAAGTACCTATACAAAGACTGCCAGTGTTGGTCATGAATGTATCATTTATATTTGGTAATTATCCATAATACATAAATAATATATGAAGGCTCCACAGGCATTTTGTACCTTTCGTACAATTGTCTTATATAGAGATTTATACGAGAATGCACTTCAGATATATGTTTTACCACATTAGAGTAATTTAGAGTAAATCTAGTAGACAACTGAACAGACTATTAACAGAGAAGCAATAAGCCTGTAGCTTGTTTTATAGATTAGCACTCATTAATAAAAAATCAAATCCAAACCAAAACAACAACAAAAACCTAAAACAAATCAAACCAAGCAAACAAAAAAACCCCAATCTGAACTAAGGATAAATGAAATCTTGCAGATCAAGTAACTGTCACATATCCTTTAGCTGCAAGACTCATCACCTATTTAAAAATCATCTCACTTATCTGAGTCGTCAAAAGGCTGTGTATCCTTACCCTGTCTCCTCCCTCATCCTAGCCTCCTGCACATTAAAATACATATGTACACAAACCAGCTTCTAAACCACTGAGTGTATCTCTTTATTTTCTACATGTAAACTCTGTTTATATAAACCACAGAAACCATGCACGTAAATTTCTTTATCAGATTTCTATTGAATTTATGTAAACGTCACCAAGTGTTTAATTCTGGTACAGAATAACTTTTTTATTATACATAATTCCTTTAGTATGTCACTAAAAAAAAAAGAGAGACAACAGTGAAGCACAGGCTCAATTTTTATGCTTTCTCACTTAAGGTGTTAAAAGAGATGCATTCTTTTCTATTTATATCATGTTATTTGGAAGTTAATCTCTATTAGCTTAAATTTCCTTAAAACTTGATTTTTAGGGAACATATATACATAAAATAATTATACCATATGTTCACAATAAATACACGATATGTGTAACTGGTTGAAGTTCACCTAAGAAAATAAACTGAACTCCCAATACTCAAGCCAAATTAGTTCACCTAATTCTTACAGAAGGCATCTTTAAAGTTTTGGAAAGGAATGCTACAACAGATTACAGAGATCTGATTTGTTCAAAGGTATGTTGCCCTCTGGTTATAACATACAAACAAGTTAAATCTTCCAGGTGTTACTTATACTGGTCTTAAGCACCCTCTGGCCTGTGTTTTGACCATAAAATATTGCACTTTGGATAAGGGGGTGTCCTGCACATATTTTCAGGGACACAAAGCTGTTTCTTCAGAACAATCTCACAAGACACTAATCTTCAAGATACAGCCACCTTAGAGATGTGTCAACCCAAGAGAAACTTATGGTGTAATTAGCTTAATGCAATTTAAGCAAAATCTTAAAAATCTTACAAATATTTGCTACAGATGTATCTTGCTATTTTGTAAATAACATATTAATGTAAATTTAAACAGCTTGAACAGAAAGACAGATAAAAAATTTAAAAACTATCATAAAACATTCACACACTGTAGAATATATACAGAACAACACCACCTATTCCTTTCATCTATTCCTTTTCTCTCCAAACCAGATAAGAGAATACTTAAAATAACTTGTGAGTTTACAGATAAATTGCCCAAAGCCATGCATTTGCTTCATTTTTTTTTCTTTTTACAGTTATCACAAGCAGTCCTTGCTGTTCAGCATTGTACACATATACACACAGAGCTTAACTAAAAAAAAAAAATTCAAGCACGCAGTTGGTTTGACACAGATATGACACAAAATTACGAATTAGCAAATAATAAAATAAATAAAAAAGGAAACATTTTTAGTTTTCTTTCTAAACTTGGTTCATCCATCTCATGAAGGTGAACTTGTAACCTTTTCAGAATTTAAGAGTTGGAGAGAAATACACTTATTATAAAGAGTGATTGAGAATCTGAAAGGTAGATTGTAGCCCAAAATGTTTAGAGGAGTTAGGGGAGAAAATGGTGGAGGGATTACAGCCAGAATAACTGTGTCCTAGGCTTTATTTTCTTTCTCATTAATATGCAGCTGCAATGTAAATGTGCGTTAAACCTTGAAAATGTATTGACTGATCACAAATATATTTTAAAATAAGCTATTTATACATTTCCTACTGTATTGTCTCATCATCAATAATTTGAACAGGGGTGCAATGAGATTATTTTAAAATGTACAAATTTTACAAATAAAGCTCCTAAAACTAATATCTCTCTTATTAAAACTTTGTGTAATAAACTGCATCATTATAGATATTTAATAATTTCCCTTCCTTCCTCTAATGCTTTTTATTAGAAACTATTCAAAATTCTGCTCATTGCAAGATGATCGTAATAACGATAATGTCTAAAAATACACTACTATAGATGTGTCAAAACTTCCTTAATCTGCGCTTCTCCTCCCTTGCTAACGCTTTGCACAACCGAGGCACCTCTTTACTAAACTTTGCGTTAAAACTTCCCCCCCCCTCCCCGTTTAACAGAAAGTGCCTGTCCTGCCAATTTGTGTCACAATAGCTGTTTCAAGACCTCGAAACAGTCGAGCAGGGAAGAGGCATTTTCGGATCCTGTTGCTGCCCAGGGTTGGGGTGAGCCCTTCCCCAACACACCGCCATCTTTCCTTTGTTTTTGCCAGTGCCTTTTGTTTCTCGATGGTTTATGGCCCCTGTGACAAGTTTTATGAACTTGCCCACCAGGCTCCCACTCGGGTGCAGCCCCTCGCCCAGGGCAGGGACGCCGAGGACAGGGCTCCTGCTCGGGTACGATGCCACCAGTATCGCCCTCGCCCTTCCCCAAGCAAGGCAGAGACTTTGCACACACAGAAAGCACCTCCCTGGGGCAGCAAAGCCAGGGGTCCCCTTGGGTCGAAGCAACAACACAACAGAGGGGAAGCTGGGGTGCTTTTTTGTTTGGTCAGCAATTTCTTTTACCCTCTTTTCTTTTCCCTGTACATGGCTTTTCCTCTCCCGGCGAACCCTCCTGGTTCTCTCCTCATTTCTGTCGCTGCAGACGGGACTCGGCGCACGGCAATGAAAGAGAACACCCTGAGGCTCCGCTGGCACGGGCTGATGTCAGAGGAAACAGGAAAACTTTGCTTAACCACGGTTCTGTCTCGTAAGGACATGTCTGTGCATGCCCGCCCTCATCAGTGCTCTGTCCTTAACCCTAAACTGGGCAGCAAGGGCTGAACATGTTTTGGGTTAAAAAACATGGTAATTCATCAATCTCTTGGAAGCCTGGCTCTAAGTTTCAAAGGAATGATAATGTTTTCTTGGCAGAAAAATGAGGTGTATTCTTCTGTGTAGGACACTCCTCCCGGGGGTGCAGCTGTTCTGTCTGGCACACAGACATTTTCTGAAGCACCTGAAACTCCGCTCTGTGGAAAGCATGGGGCTTCTGCCTCGCCTGCTGCCAGATGTTTCCATGCTGTCGAGGATGAAGTGCTCACAAATACCACTGATGAGAGACTTCACTCAGAAAGTGTCAGCAAAGCTTACCTTCCCTACCAAATGCAGGAGGGTTTCCCCTGTGGAGAAAGAGAGGGGTCCATGTATTGGGAGCCGTGAAGTAGACATGGCATTCAAGGAGTTGGTAATCTCAGACCCTTGTCTGCTCACTTGTGTGGAACAAGATATGAGAATTAAGAATTTACAGTAGGAAAAAAAAACGGAATTGTAGGGTGTAATGATTTTTTTCTTAGAGAGAGTTATGATTACTGATGATAATATACATGTATGAGAAACAGAGTTAATTTAAGGAAAATCTCAATGAAGTTAACTTTTTTATTTTAGGTGCAGGAGAATTGTAAACTCATACAAAAGGGGGGGTAAGTTTTTAATAGAGATTAATAATTAGTATAACAAACTGATTTTGTTGAATCAATGACCTTGTCCTTCATAGAATTGTGTTTATAATAAAGTTTTAGTTATAGAATTTAGAGTGAGATCTAGTTAATGAAACTGCTTTCTGTTAAATGTATTATTTTCTTGAGAATCTACTGTGTAAGCATTTGTGTTGCAGAAATAAGTTAGCACCTATACTGGGCCTCAAGAGGGAGAAGACAGCAAAAGTTAACTCCTCCAGGAGTTATCTCTCTCGCGAGTTGTAAATTGTAGCCAAGCTCCTTACAATGGGTCAACTAAGAGATAAGACCATCATCAAGAATAATGAGGCTGCAACTGACCAGCTCGAACCAGTTCTGAAGTGAAGTTGAAAAGTTCATTATAAGGATGGACTCCTAACTTCATCTTGAAGACCCTGAAGCCCACTCCTCAAATTACCTGAGCATGCCTGGGGGGAGGAAAGAGGGGATATACCTATGTAAATGGTTTCTTGGAACGAATTGTAATAATCCTTCCTACACCAGAACTAATTGTAATAACTTCTCCTATTTCAATGAATATGCAATGTACAGAGTGAGAATTTTACTATAAAAATCCTACCTAAGAGTGCAACTTTGAGCTTCTGGTATTCACTTATCTCCCCAGTGCTGGGCACCTTTGCTTTTGCTGTCCCACCTAATAAAATAATTAACACGGAGTGAGACTCTGTCGTTTTTCACATTTGTGCTTAGAGACTGAGAAACCTGTGAAATTTTATCAGTAATTTCCATACACAGGTCTGTGCTGTGCTACACGTGCAGCATGGCCTTCAGGCAGCACAGATCCATTGGCTGCAGGTGAAACACAGGCTGGTGGATTGTGACAAGGGAGCCTGGGGCAGCTCCTGCCTGGCACCAGTGGCTGTACCACCCTCCTGGCAGCCACTAACCACCGCTTAGCTGTATGTGCTGCAGGAAGTTCAAACTTCTTTTATGAACAGAATTGTGTCCCTGTAAGAAAACATATAATAACTCAAGTGACCAAAAGTGGGGAGCTTCCCTTCACAGTCAGGATCAGCACAATGTGCTGTGGGGAAATAAAGCCAGGGTCTTCTCCAGCACTGCCTGAACACAGGGTGCCCAGCATCTGAAGAGGTGTTAGATTTACTTGCTGTCTATATTCCTCTTCTTATTTAGTCTTATTAAAACAGCTGTTCATTAAGCCATGTGTTGTCAGGCCTTTCTTACTGAGAACCACTACATACCCTGCACCATCTCTCTTGCACATAAGTGATCCTGGCCAGGCCCCTGAGATGCACACATCTTGGAATTGGACTTTAATGATCCTTGTGGGTCCCCTCCAACTCAGGATGTTGTCTGATCCTATGTTGCTGGTGAGTATGGATGAGTGCAAGAGGGCAAAATCCATTTATTTTGAGATTTGTAAAATGAAATCACATCCTCTTTCTCTAAGGTATTTTTGAGCATTGTTATAGGAATTTCTTAATGAAATATTTAGGAAAGATAGTTGCTCCCAAGTCCCACACAGTTACTGCTGTTCATGTAACTGCTATGCCAGAAGAACATGGTGCAGCTCAGCAACATTGCCAGCTCCTTTTCAAAAACATGGCCAAGGCAAAACTAGCAAGACTAACAATCTAAGGATGACACCGAGGAGCAGCAACAATCACCAGTCACTTGGCAGCTCATATTCTGCTCACAAATTAACTGTGCTGTGGATGCAGAGAACTTAGCTGGCTTCATGCAAAGCCTGGCTGGGTTCATCAGCTGAGGCACAATACTGGCTGCTCAGATCTGGAAACATTACAAATGCCTTCACGGGATATCAAGCCTAATCTAACAAGGACCAGAAGTGTCTAGAGAGTGCGCAGCAGAGACTCTGCAGGCGCATTCCTCAGACTAGAAGCCCAGGAGAGTAGCAGACAAGAGGACCCAAGTGGCTCCTCACAGACCGTGAAGGGACCACTCTGCCTTCGAGGTGAGCTATGCCACACCTGGTATGCCAGCAGCACTCTGTGTTCCAGGACAGTAGGTTACCTCAGGCTCAACACTGCCTGGATGATACTTTGGACTAGTGAAGTGACAGAGCTATTTGTCCTTCCAGAAACTGGCCATTACCTGGGATGTTCCAAAATGGCATGAGTTAACAGTAAGAGGATTTTAGCTTCCATTTCTGTTTTTATGGAATACCTGAAGAAAATTGCTGAGCCTTGCCTCTTCTGAGGAACAAGGAGCTTCAGTGATTTCAGGGCTGATGCTGGAGCTAATGCCAGATGTTGACACCAGCTTGTCTAACCCTCTTGGCTTGAGTGCTGGATGCCTCAGAAACCACTTGTCTCCATGAGGGACAAAGCACTGTGGGCTCTTGGCTAACCAGTGTGTACCGCTCTAACCTGGTGGGCAGTCTTGTGTGTGGCTTGGAAGAGGATGTCAATGTGTGTATGACCAGTGTTTTCATTTTCACATGGCTGTTTGTAAATGCATTTTAAGTATCTGTGGCAACAGTGCAACTTTCTGAAAGCTGAAAAGGTCTGCTAGGAATGCACTTCTTTCATAAAAACAGAACACAAATGGAAATGCACAGTGGAAACTCATGAAGATCAAGATTGTAATAAACTCACCTACCTTTGAATGAAAAACTTTACTGAGGAGTAGGCCTCTTTGCAGATTTCAGAGTGAGGTGCATGACACTTAAGATAAGATGGTGACACTCAGCCTGTAATGGACTTAGTAGAGATTTGATGGGAAAGCTTCCTGCAGGATAATGTGCAATATGTGTTTGCTTCCATGATGCATTCCAGTGACCCTGCTCTGACAGCAACAGACACCACCTGAGATAAAGTTAAGAGATGGGATAAGTACTTTCCTGAACTGCAGAAGCTCTGTTCTCTAGAATGTGCCTGTCAACAGCTTCCTCAAAAGGTCTCAGCAGTATGTGATGGGCTGAAATTAAGCAATGGCTATTTCTCTTCTCCAGAAGCCATTTCCCATTCTTCACCTCTTTAGCTCCACAAAACATATGGCTTGTATCTGTGACCCCTGCAAGTCCTTAGTGGACAGACACACACTCACATAACATGCAACAGCTATAATTTCTTAGGATTAATATATTTACCTGTGATTCTCATTCAAATACTACTCTCCATCATGCAAACAACATCAGTGAATAACATAGGGATATAAAACGAACTCAGCATGAGATGCAGGAACATAGCAATTTCCTAGGTCAGGTTCTCTTTCAGTCTTCCAGACTCTATCATCTCCCGTGTACTGCAACAGCAGCATGGCATGCTGATCTGGATTTCCCACATCTTGGGGAAAGGGATGCTTTTGCTGTGCTGTGACAGCTTCATATCATTTTGTCAAGCCACAGGTTGTTTGAGTGAGCTGGCAATGAAAGGCTGGATGCTGAGGGCTTTTGGTTTCCAAACACCCAGGGCTTGAGCTGCCTCTTCCTGCTGCTGCAGTGTGCTAGGAATGAAAATGACCTGCTGAACTGCCGAGTTAACATTTTAGCCACAACAGAGGCTTCAAGTAAATGTCTTTACTTAAGGTCATGTCATGGGATGGTGGTTGCCCTCAGAAACAGCCAGTCCATTCCTGAGAAATTGCCCAGACATCTGCTCTCTGCAACAGGAGAGAACCCTTGCAATGCACAGCACAAGCCGTGCTTGGCACCATCTGGAGAAACAGCTTCCCACTTGCAGGGAGGGGATGGCACAAAAATATGCTGGCACAAAATCACAGCTGGGAGGAGTCAGCAGAGCCCTGTCAGAATGTGGCTGTGGGCCCATGCCTCAGGGGACGGACCCAAAACTCCTCTTCAGCCCTGACTAGCTCCAGCCGTCCGGCTGAGGGGCACCGAGCAGGAGTGGCCACCCTAGAACTCAAGGTCTCTCACCGGGAGATGACCAGTTCAGAGGTGGCTAAGGCTCAGAGGGAGAGTGCCTTTTCCTCAACCTCTTTGCCTTTGGTGTTCTGGGCACAGCTATTGGAGGGCAAGGGCGACTCTTTGTGGTTAGAAAACAGGAAAACAGTTTATTGGGGAAACTGACCCCTGGAAAAGCCAACCACAGAGAGCCTTTGCTAGCTTTGTGCAGGGGTTTAAATACGGGGACAAAATTAGGGGAGGAGAGTGGGAAAGGACCTATGGGCTTTAAGGTAAGGAGCATTTAGGAAAGGGTTACATCATAGAGTAACCAGTGGCCTGCAACTCAAACCTATTAGCTGTCAAGTAAGCAGGACTGACATGGAAAGTTCTGGAAGGGTAGGTGGAGTCAGGATACAAATATGGTTTTGGGATGGAATAACTTTGGACCAGGGGAAGGGTTAAGGATAATTAGGGGGAGGATACAGAACAGGAGTGTACAATTGTATGGGAAGGAAAAGGGGGATGACCGAGCAGTCCATTTAGGGATAAACAAGGGGTTACAGAACTGTACAGAAACAACATGACAAACATAATAAACTGCAGGTGCACACCACCACAGGCCCACACCTGAGGCAGAACAAATCTGCAGCACCTACTAATGACCAACAGCACTGCCTGTGTCTGGTAATAATGGTCAGGAGTCTACTGGGTAATTAATAAGCATTATTAATTAAAGGGGTCTGATGAAATTATAAACTAAGCAGGTTAGGTAACTAGATTGGTAGACAGCCAATGAAAAAAAGAAAACCAATGACTTTGATCCGTGTGCCCACAGTATTTTGCCTCTTAAGCATGCTGGCCATATTAGTTATTTCACTGAAAGCTTAGATATGAGAATGAAAAACATGATGTGAGATCATCAGCGTGTAGGTAACTCAATCAGAAATACAAAACATCTTGTTCTGACAGCTCAGTCATGGGACATATGAGTCATAATGTTTTAGTTCAATTTATCTCATTCAATATGCTGCTCTTTATACTTATTATTGAATGCAATAGAAACCAAATCATAGCTGCATTTTTGGGATTTATTGTCCACTTTTAAAAGCTTGCGGAGTATCAGGGAATATTTCCTATGCACATATTAGATGATCCCCCAACAGCTGGGCCTTTCCGACCCCACAACTATTACAAATCTTGTTAAGAAGGCTTTATCACCTCACAGAGTTGACTACGACAGGAGAATCCATACAAGCTAGGAGTTTTATAGGAGATAATTGTCACCAAAATCAGTGTATCAGAAAACTACAGCACTTCCCAGCACATCTCTCTGTAGCCTCTTGGATGTTTTTGACCTTTGCTGTCAGATTCCAAAGTCTTTTCTTACATCTCAGCCCCTCTAGCCTCAGACTTGCGTCACAGCCAGTCATCTGACATAATATATTTGTCTAGGCCTGTGGGACGAAGAACGGGAAGGACAGTTCAAAGCTCAAAAAACAAGAGGCAAATAAATACCCCAGAAAAAATTATTTATCTCTGTTACTAATATTGTTTGCTTGTTTTATTAAGCATATGCTTCCCTAATGATTTTCGAAGAGTTTTGGTAATGGGAGAAGACAGTGAAATAAATTCTCTTTTGAAAGCTGTTTGAAGAGAGAAAGATGAGGAAAGTCTGCCTGAGCAGGGCAATAACATAAAGGATTTTCTCTGTTTTCTGCATCATTCATGTGCTATCTGGACACTTCTCCTTGCCAAGAGACTGCCCTGATTAGTGATACTGCTGTTTGGTTTCTCCACCTCAATTAGCTGATCAAGGAAACTCTGCCCATAAAGAGAGAGCATAAGTCAGAGGCAAAGAATGCCAGGCTGAGATAAAGCACATCTCTGCGCAGCTCTAGTTCTTCATTTGCAAGGCCCTTCCATTTCTAGGGGAATTTGTTGGAGACGTTTGTGGTAACAGGAGCCAGTCCACCGCTCAGCACTACCCAGCTTCCATGAACACCCCAGAGACAGCAGGCAGCTGTCTACACATGCTTGACACAGAAGTATAAGAAATGAGCCCAAAACAACAGTCCAAGTTGCTCTGTAGGGCTTGTATCATACCTTTGCAGATGTTTTGAAGCAGAATACCTCCACTTACTACAGCACAAATTGTTCATAGGACTGCAGCTATTTGTTATTACTGTCTTGCTGCCAGTTAACACCATTACAGTTCTGTTATTGGAAAGGACAGGATGAATGGTCTCATCCATAGCTTTTTTTTTAATGTTTCGTTCTAATCCAGTTAGTTCTACAGAAGGTAGTAAAATAGTTTGGAGAGCAGCTCTGCAAAGGAACAGATGGATTTTGGCAAAAAATAACCAGTCATGCAAGCAAACCAAAATGCGATATGAAAAAGTCAGGTATCACAAACCTGGGAAATTCTGTATTCCCAGAAATACCTTCCCTGACTGACTTCTGCCAAGCTTGAAGAGAGCTGGCCATAAATCACCAGTTCTGTTTCCTGAAAAGCATTGCTCTAATGAAATGCTTTTATTCTGACTCACAGCACAAACAGGGTCCTTCCTTACCTTCCCTCCCACTCTTATTGACTTTACCCCACATCCTGTGTTGTCCTATGAAACAGCTGAGAGCCCATGGCATGCAGCTGGGATGCCACAGAGCCAAGTTTAAAAAGAGGTATGAACATGAGTCTGATCCAGGAGTGGCTATCCAGCCAATCTGCTTTCCACAGAAACCTTTTAGTTCTGCACAAACAACCTTTCCCTATGAAAGCCAAATAATCCTGGCGTGCTCAGCTCTCAGTTCTACGTGCACTGCTTTGTTTCCAAGACAGAAACCAACTCAAAGGGCTGCAGAAACAAATTGTCTTTATTTGAGGAGAAGTAAAGCTAGAACTAATCACACACGGGTGGGATTTATGTTCTGACAGCTTCCTCAGAAGGCTGAGGCTTTTCTTAAACAAAGTGTTGGACACTGACGCTGTAGTAAGTACAGCTCATACCTTTTCTTCTCCTGCTGTCCCCCACCACTACTGTCTATTACTGCTACTGGGCAGGACAGTTCCCCAGGGTGAGTCTCTGAGTTTTAAAGAGGGTGAGAGCACTGTCACGGATAAAGGGACTGCTGAGCTCGTTAGTGTCCATGGCACACTGAAAATAGTATAGGTATTCAACATCATAGTGTGGGAAAGTTCTCCTGCCCTCAACAGCAAATAGCTATGAACTCCTAAACCGCACTGTGATGGTCACAGAACCTTCCTGGGATCCTGTCATCCTTACTGTTAGGCAGAAAGGGAGTACCTGTGAGGCTTTCTTCTAAGACACAATGTAAAGAGACACCAAAAAAAAAAAAAGAAAAAAAAAGAGCATAAATGCAAGCATTGAAACAGCTGGAAGTTAGACATTAAAAAACTATTGTTATTTTGGCTCTTCTGAGCATGCAAAGAAGACTCATGTAGTCTGACTGTGATTTAGGAGGCAGAGTTGGAAAAGAGATGAAGCTGCCAGGTTGATACCATTCCCGGGTTTGATTGGAGAGATTGCCACCATGCCAGAGAAGTGGTCTCAGCAACACAGCTGGTGGAAAGTTCTCAGCATTGATGACCTTAGTGGTGCCAATGCCATGCATGCTGAGAGCACCTAACTATCCCTGCAATATAAATGGATCATAATGAAGGAGGACCATAAAACCACAAAAGAATTATCCTTCTTCATGAAAAAAAAAGGTGCCCGCATCCTTCTATCTGGTGGCAACTACAGTTGCAGCTGCCAGCAACCAGTGCTTCAAAATCAGCTCTATTAGGGGTTATGTTTGTCTTCAAATGAAGCTTGCTTTGGTTACTGGTTGCAGACAGCTGCACATCACACAGAATCATAGAAACGTAACAAGGAGATACAGAGTTCTGAAGGGAAAAATATAGGAAGACGAGAATTTAAAATGGCAGGCCACCTGGAGAAGAAAATTAACATAAAAAATTCAGGAGAGAAATGAAAGCAAGTAAGAGAGAAAACAAGAATAAGCAGAAAATCCTGAGGAGAGATCAGAGATGAGACAGAGACAGCCACACTTCCATCCTGCCAGTGTCAGGGGAAGAAAATGCTGGATAGTCCATGCTATAAGGTTCACTCAGTCCGTGTGCAGGGAAGACAGACCAGAAGAGCATGAAAGGTGGTGGAGGAAAAGGAAAACCTCAGAGTTTGCACCCTACAGATCAACATCTTCAGAATCTATTTTAGCTGAAAGGCTTATTTGCACAGGAAATTTCTCCCAGTTGTGGCCTTTATTATATGGAGGTTGTCTAGTGGAGACTCTAGTGTATGAGCCATTTACCGGCAGCACAGGTAGCAAAAACAGCTCCCACAGGGAATTTGAATGGCCTGGAGCAAAGCCAGGAGCTGGTACCTGTGTAATGCTGAAAGAAACACAAAAGTAGTGTCTCTCAGCTACCAATGAGAACAGAACAGCCAAGACAACACCTCAGCAAGATTTCTAGTGTCATGTTCTGTCTTTCCTTTGCAAAAAGACAGTTACAGTCTGGCCTGTCATCATAGAAAAGATGCTATTCCATCCTTCTGTGCAAACAAGGAAAGATGTGCATTTTGTACCAATTAAGCTAGGGCAGCTTGAAGCCAGTTACACTGATGCCAGTACAAATGCCAGTTTATAGAAGTAGTGTCTGGGGTTTGCTGCCAGCAACAGGAAATCATGTCCAAAGCACAGGTGTGTGCTGTGAGCCTAGAGAAGGGAAATCAAGCAGGGAAAGAGCAGAGAGGCACAAGAAACGTTGTGCAGAGGGAGAAGCTGTGTTTCCAAGCTTTTATTTTGGGTGCAAAACTGAGTAAATAGAAATCCCTGGGTTTATGTGCTGTTCTGGCTGATATTACTGCGTATCTTGTTCGGGTTCACATCGCTGTCTGGGTGTCTTGTGACACGTACTCAGCCACGACGAAGGCGGCGGTGGCTCCAAAATCCCCCTCGCCCCCTCCCGGAGGGACGGGATAAGGGATGCGGGAGCCTCCCCGCCGCTCCCGTCGCGGCTGTCTGCTGCCGCTCGGTGGCCGCCGGCCGGCGAAGCAAAGGAGAGCCCGGAGGTGGGGAGACCTCGCCGGACCCTTGAGTTCAGCCTTCCTGCGACCTGTCCCAGAAACCTGCCGTCCCTGGACAGAGGAGGCTCAGGTTCCCCAGAATCGGCCTGGTCTGCAAAAGACTGACCCGCGGGGTTCTTCTCCACCCGTTCCTGTGTCCCAGGACAGGCTCTCCCTTACGGCAGGGTCACAGACACCGAGCCTGGGTGGGCTCCACCCGCGGGGCTGCGCTGCAGACAGGGTTACGCCTTTTTCTTTCCAGGTGTGGGCTGGAACTGATCGTATAACGCAGAACCCCAAGAGGAGCCGTGCGCTCGGGTCACCGCGGTTATTTGGTCTCATGTGAAGTGACTCTGCCTGGAATGGCATTCCCTCGGAGGCCTGGGGGGATCTGAGAGCCGCAGTGTCCTATCCCAGCTAACGGCAGGATGCCCCTCTTCCTGGGCAGCAGCAAAAAGCAGGAGCACACAGGTGAAACGCCATAGCTCCCTGCGGCTTCGTTTTGGGATAAGGGAGTAGCCAGCTTCCACTGCTCTCCTGGTGGGGCGCATCCGTCCTAGTAAAGATCTGTGGGAGACGCTGTCTTGGCACGTATGGGATGAACCCAGACAGCCTTCTGTGCGGTGCCAGGCTCTGTGCTGTGCCTAGGGCTGGGGCACAGAAAGCAGCGGTGTTATGGGCCTGTATAGTCTTTCTCTAAATATAAACAGCAGTCTGGGCAGGAGGTGTTGCCAGCATGTGATCCTCACTTCTACAGAACACATATCTTCACTTTTTCTCAGACTAAGAATGCGAGTTGTCAAAAATGTGAATTGCCTGGCAAGATGGGTGTACCACCACGCAGTTTCCACATGCCTCAGTTTCCAGGCATGTGAGGAAAACAACAAACAAAACTGATAGCAGTTACCTACTGCTGTGTGCACTGCTGAGGGCAGGGAGGTAGGCAGTGACCTGTTTGTGCTAAGGGATTAATCAAGACTGTGTTTTTCTTTTGTCAGTTACACTGAAGAGCTGATGCGTTCAGTTCTTCCCCATACTTGATAATTACATTCATGCCAAGCCAGGCCATGGGTAGATCATTTTGCCACAGAACTACCCAATGTCATCACATTGCATTTGCTTGCAGTTTGGACACCACTCCTTTGGGTCACTGCCAGCCTGTCTAACCAGCATCTCAGCTGGGCTTTGAAGCTTCTTAGCTTTGAACTGTCCAAATGCCATCATTATCCATAATCAAACCATAAAGTGCTGGCTTGGAGACGTACCTTAGAATGGTGGTCCCAGTGGTAAGGTCAGGTCTTTCTCTGATATAGAAAGTTTCCTGGAGCTGAGTCTGCTGGTGAATATGGGTTTGTGATGGAGGCAGCACAGTGGAATGGTGGGGATCCCTCAGTTAGCTTGGACATTTACTGTGTTCTAAATACACTACTTTCCAAAATACTGGATCAGATCAGCTCTTCAGTTATCCTGCTGACAACTCTTATGAAGTGAAACTCTCCTCCCATCCCAACATCAGTTAACAAATGGTGTACACCTCCTAATCAGTCGACTACAGCACAAGGACAGGACTGCAGTGTGTTTCACCCACCCCTGCTTTTCCTTGTATTTGAGCTGTGTTTTCTAACTGAGGCTGATCCCTACTTACCAAACAGCCCAGTTCACCATCTCCTCAATGCACCTCATGGGCTCAGACCAGCATAGAGAGGTTCCTTTACAGCTCTGAAGTCACCAGGTGACATCTACTGGTCTCAGCAGTTCCACTTTACTGATAGCAAGCAGCTCTCTAACCCTGGGAAAATCTAGTCTGAGCAGGAAGCAGAGCTGTGATAAGCCTGTGACACAACTGCCCCAATCTTACTGCTTTGCTTTCAAGTAAAAGGTGCGTGTCTCCAACATACACCTCAGATACAAACAGCTGTGAGCATGTTATGAGCAAGCCCCAAACCAAGCCTGCTAAGCCAAAATTAATTCCTCCAAAACACATGCATTTGTCTCCCTGTGGAGAGGATGAGAGAGAGACAAAGAACCACAAGTGGCAGATCTGAGTCAAGGTACTGAATACTCCACCGGAAAATGCTCAGACATAACGATAAAGGCAATCTAGGAACCTAGACCTAATAAAATGGTTTTCTGTTCTCTTTTTCTTCCCCTCTACTTAATGTGGCTTGCTTTTTTCTCACTGTGACTAACTTTTTTCCTTTGTCCTGGAACGTTTGTAGTGCCACATTTAAATAAAAGATCAAATTATGCACTCAGGTGCATTGTTACAAGCAGAGAAAAATCTCAAACCTCAGTGCTACCCAAGTCAATATATGTCTTTGACTGTCATGGGACCAGAATCCCTCCCTGCTGAACAATTTTCCTGGTTACACATAGGGAACAGAAATCAGCACCTGGCCTACTGGACTAATTCCCTCTCTTTTGGCCTTAACTTCAGGAGATTGAGATTAGATGTTCGTGTGTTTTCACCAGATGGGAAGTTTTAAAGCTAGGAAGAGGATGCTACATAGAACAGACTGATTCTGAGAATCTGCTTTCCCTCCTGTTCCTGGTGCTGTAGCAGATTGCTGTTAAGGAGGCTGCCAGCAGCCCTTGGCATTTCCATGACTGCATCATTCAATGCTGCAAGGACAGCTTCGGGTGCTCCAAGCAGCTCTCTTGAGCCACTGGAAGGTCAGTACACGAAGGACACATGCAGGGGACAGGTGCTGAGTCCCATGATGGCCAGTGCACACCTATTCTCTGGAGATCAAATCACAGAAAAGGAGTGCTGGCACATAGGTTCACAGAGCAGGTGTGTACTGGTAGAAACCGAAATCTTCAGCGGTTTGCATCAACATGCTGTTAGTGAACTGCAGTGGCTGAGGAGACCATTTCTGCTGGAGAGGTGGGAAGGTTTGGTGGGTGCAGTGAGTGAAGAGAGACATCTGAGTTGTTACCACGTCAGAGGGCCCTGCTGGATCACAAGTCAACACCTGCATCTTTGCACCAAAGCCATGCAACACTCTGCAAGGTTACTTTGCATCTGCAGGCACTTTGACACTATTATTAGCATGTTTACAACTATAGTAAAGTGATACAGTCATGAGTGGGGTTAGGAGAGGGTGTTCTCAGGCCTGTGTTAGCCCCAGAGTTTGCATGGAGGACACAACTGGGGTTAGAACAGGATTTTTTAGCAAAATGTTTTTCTCAACACAGACAGCTCATGACTTCTTCATGACTAAACTGTGGTGGGGAAGCATTTTTATTTTGTCACAAAAGTCTGGGGGTCTGGAGTTCTTTCACTGTATAATTCTGTGGCTTCTCCTGACCTTGCACTCTGGGAAGAGATGCAGTCCATAATACAGTCTCTTTGATTTTTCCCTTGCTGCCCAGAAGATGTGCTTTCACAGCCTAATATGAGCTCCGTGGAATTTAAAGATAATGAAGCACAGATAATTTTAACCTTTACACCACTAGCTGATAACAATGCTATATTCTCCTCCCCAGCTTTAACTCTTCACTAGATTTAATTCCTAGACAAATGACACACAGTTGAAAAAGCTCCAGCCTCTCACTGTTCCCTCTCTTTTTTTGTCTCTTTCCATCTCAGCCAAGTCAGCCATCTAAATACTGTCAGACAAAAGCAGGTAAATCTTTTTCTTCCGTCAGTCCCAGACAACATCCACTTGCAGATCCCATTCCATAGCCCTGGGCTTACCGGCTCTACCATTCAGATGTAGAACAGGTGCCAGCCAGGGAGCCTCACACTCTAACACTTGCTAATCACTCATGAATGCATGTGCAAGAGCCAGTCTTGGAGAAAAGGAGAGGGTGTGTAGGTGGGGGCAAGGGCCAGTCAACGTGGGGATCCGTATCTTAACCCCTAACGGATTTGAAAAATGAGCACTGTTTTTCCTAATCTCAGCTTTCCCTGTAGTTAAGACACTTGTCTCATAGGTGAGCTGCTCTTGTGGGGAGGTTTGGGGGCTTAAAAAAATCCAGATAGCACAGATTTGGCACAGTGACCTGCCTGAAAAGTATGTGCTGTCTTGGAAGAACTTGGTCGGTAGGATGCATTAGTGGCACTTCCAGACTATGTGCCCACTTACAGCCTGCACGAGTGTAATTATAGTCACCCACTTGGCACACAATCCTCATTAGTTCTGTTCTGATATCCATTTACAACGGTGACATACATGGGATCATCCTCAGATGAGAGATGTGGAAGAAAGCAGGTGCCACAATACACAGTGTACTTAAGAAAGCATGAAATTTAGCTACTTCTGCAGTGTCCCAGTTGAACCTAAGGCTCTGGCAACAATGGATTTTGTAGGAAACTGTGCCTCTCAGAATGGGGAAGACAAAGAAGCCTGGGGGAAGGGGGGGGTTCTATGTCATTTCAAAGTTCATAAGTTGATATGCTTGGGGAACAAAAGACAAAGTGCCTGATGCAGAGCATCCTTTTGGAGGAGAGTGGGGGAGGTCTCATATTTTGAGTCTGCGTAGGGCCTTGGTACAGTGAGAAACAGGGGATTTGCTATTTTCCCTCCCCACTCCCTTAAGGTGGAAACGGCAGAAAGCATTTAAACACAGCTATGTCTGTACCGTTTGCTTTTAGTAAGGACATCTAACAGCCTGTGAGAACAACCACAGCAGGGCTAGAGGGGAGGATTTGAGCAGAGAGGATGCTTGGAAGGATTTTTCTGACATGCACAGTCTCTCCGTGTTCCCCAGGACTTTGCATAACCCTGGCTCCAAGCTGCTTGCAAGTTTTCCACTGGGAGACTGTTCCATATTACGGCTGATGGGCACTGGTAGGGTGCTTGTTGAGATGAGTGCCTGCAGCACTCCAGCGTCACGTGCATGGCAGGCATGGATGAAGGATTATTAAAGAAAGAGCAGACCCGTCAAGGCCTAGAAATTGGGGGTGTCTCACTAACCTGCATCCCACCTGCTTTTTGACACCCAGCTTTCCTGCCTTGTCAGGGAGTCACTTCGGTGTCAGGGCTCATCTATGCCAGTCTCTCCACTGCTAACAAAGGGCCACATCAGCCAGTAATTCCTAGGGCATTGAGAGACTGGGCTGTCAGTGGGAGGGAGAAGCTTTGTTCTTTTCTCTACCTGCTCCCCTAAAGAGTTAAGAGAAAGGAAAACTGTATTTTAATATGAATGACAGTCTAATTTTTGTTATTCTTTCTTGATTCCCTTCCTTCCAGAATCTGGCATCTTGGGTCTGGACTGTGAACTACGACCATGCTACAGGGGACAGGCTGTCAAGAGTCAAGGCCTGGCTGAGTACTGAGGGCTGCAGGGCAGAAGTGTTTTCATACACTTAAGTTGAGGAACGTACAATTAGGAAAAAAAAATAAAATCAAAGGTGCCTGCTTGGGAGAAAAGCTCACACAAGGTCAACAGAACACGAGGCAGGGATTTCTACCTGCCCTCCCCAACCACACACATCCGTGTCAGAGGATGATGGCTCTCAGAAAAACCTCCGAGGGGCAGTGAGGCTCAGGCCATGGCTCCCTGTTCACTAATACCAAGCCAGCATGCTGCCACCTCGCTGAGCCCATCCATGAACATGAGCAGAATGTCACAGCGACACGTAGTGACACCTCACAGTATTTACCAAAACACAAATGACTCACATTAGAGCTAGAGGAGGACAGAAGAGCACCTTATCTATGTAAAATCTGAGACAATCTTTACCACTATAACATTATCCTGATCACGAAAACAAGTTTAGCAATGCTCCGAGGCAGGAACTCGCAGCATTTCTGACCCAGTGGTGTTAGCTCCAGAGCTGGATTTACAGTATCAGACAGCTGCTGCTTCCCCAGCTCCAGTCTGTGTAAACGGGTGTGTTTGCATCACTTCGGAGCAAGGTTGAGCCCCAGCCCTCTGAAGGAATTGCCTTACTGAGAATAATGGGCAATCCTTGTAGGGGAAACTTGCTGGACAAAAACATCTTCCAGCCACAGTCCTATCTCACCTTGCTTAGGCCAAGAAGCCAAGACTGCTTTTGGACCTTAACTTGCACCTTTGTTGCTGAAGCGCTACAGAAAGGGTTTGTTAGGACATGCTACAGCCCAGTGAGTGGCTGCATTCACTTTCACATACTTAATGAGCAAACCCACCTCCACAATATTAAACACATCATGAGTAGAAAACTGCAAAACAAGAGCACAGCAACACAACCTTGGATCAAAACCCAAATTGATTCTGTTATTTGGCCCTGTTGGGAAGAACAGGATTAGACTAGATCTGACCTGTGTTGCTGCTCCAGCTGAAAACATCTCAAAAAGAAAGTGGAATCTTGCATCTGCTCTGTGAGTCATTCCCAACAGGTATTTCTTGAAAGAACAACTCTAGAATTCATGGGCAGTATGCCCATTCTGAAGGTTGATGGTGCCACAAGCAGATGTTCCAGACCTTTGAGGAGCTTCTCAAACATTCACATTTCCCATAACATTCTCTGTGTCTGTGTGACTTCTGGGTTAAACTTCCCAATATGTGTTTCCATGTATCATTTATTTGGGTGAGAATAACTTGATTTCTTTCCCTAAACAAATTCTGAGTTTAAATGGTATGGCTTTATATACTTACACAAGTCTTGTTTCTCCCACAGCGACATTAAAAAATATATGCTTGGCCACTTGATTACAGGTATGGTTTGGGAGAGGGAGCAAATTTTCCTCACTGGAAGGGGATATGTGGAAAAGAAAATAAATTTGGTCATTAAAGCATAAAAACAAAGGGAATGGAGGACAAGTGGGAGGAGAAAACAAAACAAACTCAGACAGGGAAAAGAGAGAGAAGAGAGAAGATGAGAGAGAAGAGAGAAGATGAGAGAGAAGAGAGAAGATGAGAGAGAAGAGAGAAGATGAGAGAGAAGAGAGAAGATGAGAGAGAAGAGAGAAGATGAGAGAGAAGAGAGAAGATGAGAGAGAAGAGAGAAGAGAGAAAGGAAAGGAAAGGAAAGGCCAAACACAAGGGCTGTGGCTTGTAGAGACCCTGCGTTTTTCTCCGTCTTTGCAAAGGACTGGGTTTGACGAACCCGGAGAGACCCCGCAGAGATCATGTGTGTCCCGGGGCAGCCCTGACAGCAGGGGACCGTGAGGACCAGCAGGGGACCGTGGAGACCGGCGGCCTTCTGTCCCACAAAGGGCAGCACGATGGCTCCGCGTCCGAGAGGCAATCCTTTTCCGTGCGTGCATCTGGAATGTCAGCACCGAGCAAGCGACCTGCCCAAAGCCCACAGCCCGCGGCAGCCCCGCCGCCGGCACGCGGGGCCAGAAACAGGCTCTGGCTCTAGCTCTGTATTTCATCCCTCTCGCCCGATTATAATACTTCTCCTCCCAACTCCCGTTCCTAATCGTATGTCTGTCTGACTGTATCCTGTTTGGATTCTGAGAAACGAAATCCATTAGTTAGGAGGTGATCGAAAGTGGGCCCGGCAAGGACCCTTCCATGTGGTTCAGGGGACCAGCTGGCGCTCATTTCTCATCATGACTCACGGTGGGAGGAGGAGATAAATGGAAGTCAAAGGGGGTCCCTCTCTGTTAGCTGCTAAAGATGTTTTACAGCGCAACTGGGTTAGTAGCTACTTCCCTGCCACTGTACACGGGTAAGTGCCTGTGTCCTGTCTCCTTACGCTGGCACTGGTGAAGAATTTGCTTGATGCATCGTATGCCTTCGCTTGTACTTCTTCCTGATACTTTTCCGAGTTTTGTAACTCAAGGGCTGTGAAATCCTGCTGATGAGTTTTTAATTTCCTTAAAGTAAATGGCAATATTGGAAGGGCGAGGACCAGTTAATTCTCCCCAAGCAGACTCTAGGCCCTGATTTCAAATCTTTAAGATCTATAAGGCTCTTTTATAGCTGCAGTGCTCGATTCCTTTTGAATTTGGCCCGGTGATTCTCACCTCTCCCTGGTGTATAGCAAAAAGAACCTTTTTTTTTTCTTTTTTTTTTCTCCAAGCTATCGCTTTTAAAAGAAAAACGAAGTCTAAAATGGGTGGGGAAAGAAGCTTGGAAAAGGTGAAGTGCCATTTCTCTCAGGGCTGACTGACCCTGCCTTGAGGCTAACCTCTGAGAGAAGCAGCCTGACTTCCTTCGAGCCCTCTTGCCCGTAGTACAGACACTGCTGTGTAGCGCCGTTCCCCCTGCCCCCCGTCTGGGTTCACTTGCGGGAAGGTGGAGGGCTTATCTGTTTGCAATGATGGTTGCGATCTGCAATGCAGACGCACAAAGTCTCCGCATGCCCCGCGGCGGGCTCTGGATCCATTCTTTCTGTTCGGGTGGGGAGCGGTGAGAAGGCGGAGGTGGGGAGAAAGGGTGTTAAATGTGGGGGCGGGGGGTGTCTGCCGAGCCCTGTCCAACTCACCAGGCGACTCCGCTCAGGGCTTCTGGCCCCGAGGGGGAAACAAGGATCTTCCTCCCCAGCAGGGAGGGATGCGCTGACCCCCACCGTGGCACCTAGGGGCCTGGTGTCCTAGCCCTCCCCCAGTCCCTGAATACCCCCAGAGTCCCTCCCCACCAATCAACCAACTTTTAACATGACAATGGCCATGACAATACCTTCCAGCCAAGGCCAGGCTGGGGAGGACTTAAAGCACCCCCCCCCACCTCCGCCCAATGGGGTACCTGCCGTCGGGCTGCCTGCAGCCTCCACCGCCACATCGCCGCATGCTCGGGGCTGGAGGGCCCGGCCCGGCTATGAGCGCCCACCTGGCCATGCCGTCCTACCCGCCCTACCCCGGCGCGGTCACGTATGGGGACTATTACTGGCTCTCTCCAGGGAACACGGACAGCGTGCCCGCCGAGGAGGCTCCAGCGGCGGACGCCCTCCCCTTACCCGCGGCGGAGAAGACGCCCAGTCCCTCAGGTACGCGATCGGGCTACCCTCGGCTGGGGGTGGTTGTGTCCCCTGCTTCCTTCCCTCCCGGGGATGGGGTGGTGCGGGCGGCCCCTGCCCTGCCAGGATGCGACGGCCGCTGCTCCGGCGGCGGCCCCGCGGGAAGGAG